>APFE031294521.1:699-25834 GCA_000404065.3 Pinus taeda
TGTTGAGATTGCAACAAGATGATGGAGCTTAGTGAAAAGAGTCGCCTTCACTAAGTGGGCCCGCAGGCTATTTTTGGCTCAAGTCTGTTTTTAGACTATGTCTATTTTGAGACATATAGATCATGTCTATGGATTGCAGGTTGCTGTTTATGGATAATTGATCAAGTTGGGAAAAATAGATTGACTTCTATTTTTAGATCACAGTGGAGTGACTGCTCAGTCTAAATATAGAACAGTCAAATATTATTAGCTCATAATAATATTTAGACTATAAACTTTGTCTTATTCTCTTGGAGCACTTCAGGATGAGCTACGGATGTGGTACATGTAGATCCCAGAAGGAAATACGTGGTTACTTATGGGATGACTAATATTTGCATGCAGGACTTCAGTTAGAACTCAAGTGAGTTGAGTTTAGTGGACTGGAGGTGCAGTTGATGGAGTTGTGTTCAGTTTAGCTTGGTTAAACTGGTTGTATTTAGTCTAACTGGCAAATATACTAGAGATGAGTTGGGTGAATTAGTTATTAATTAATTCACAAGTTATTAACTCATAATACAACTAATGAATACATCAGTTAACTCAGTTGCATGTCAGTGCGTGTTCAGTTCAACAGGGACAGGTGTTAGAGAATCAAATTGCTATCAGTTGTGACTATAGTTGTGCATCATATCTTGCACAATCAAGGGATTGAGTATGCCAATGAGTTTGCCCACGTATTTGCCCACATTGTAGCTTGTGCTCACGTGATTTTGCCAAGTAAATACGTGGTTGCCTTGGAATTATTATCAGTTCTTGAACAGGTATTGAGCAGCGGAGGCAGGCAAGCAGCGAAGGAGATTTGAGCCAGTGATTGATTTAGATCTGAGCTATATTGTGTGTAACAGAGGTGGAGATACTTGTGAGAAGTATTATGCTGTGTAATGTTACATGACTCAATCATTAATATACAGATAGTTGGGGTTTTTAGCGAGATGCTTTCCCCGGGATACATACTGTGTTAATGTGTGAATGCTCTTGATGTTTTATTGTTATTGATGCTGCTATATTGATGATCAACGTAGAGGAGCTTATGTATTGTGTATGTTTTCCGCAATAGTACATGATCAGGATAATCTCCATTGAATATGTGTTAAATTATTCAAAATTTCTACATATAATGTATGTGATATTGTATACTTATTTGAAAAAATCATGCCATGGAAAATGTTAGGTCCTTGAAATACTAGTGTATTAACCCATTATTATTGCCATTGTAGTCTTTATTTTTATTGTTGTGCCCACTTTCTACCCATATTGTTATTACTGCACCCCATAGAAGCCCACTATTGTTATAGTTGTGCCCTTATATTATTATTTTTATGTCGACTCTGATTATATTGAGACCCCTTAGACTCCTATATATAGAAAGGTAGTTTTGTCATTTGAATCATCCAATAAATTTTTATTTATGTAATGTAAAGGAGGTACCCCTGTCAAAGAGGTTAATTTTGAATTCATCGATCTATACCTTCTTCCATTTTTAAGTTGGTTGCATAACATTTGGTATCAGAGCTTTAGATTCTAGGGTTTCATTGCTTCAAACATGTCCTCGTGGAATTTGTGCTATACTTTTTTTGTACAAATCTTAGAAATTGAAACAAAAACCCATTTGATAAGACATCTTGATGAACATGCTATCATAATTTCACATCTCTTCTCGCTATATTTTAGGAAATATCATCCACAGAAGTTAGGGTTCTTTAAGGCCCCCGAATTCCATCTCAAACCGGTGACCTTGGGAAAATCATCATAACTTTTTCTTTGAGCATCATATTCAAATTTTCTAAGAAGTAAAAGTAATAAGATAGAATATAGTTTGTTTGGAAATTTTTTTAGGTCCGAAGGTTGAAACAGTGACACATGGCACTTCATACAAGTTTGCTCTACTAAATAAGTCTATAATTAGGTCATCATGGGAGATTGGGAATTACTCTTTCTTGGATAATCCAATCGTGATCAGAATTCTAGGGTTTTTAAGAGGAATGAGAGGGATAAAATAAGTGAAAATTTAACATCTTGGAGATCCAAAATTACGAAGATACAACAAATCCAATATTGAGCTCCTACAAAGTGAAAAAAAAGGTGTGTACTGTTTTAAAATTTTGCATACTTTTGTTTGAAAAAATAATTTGAAGTGATTCAAAGGGAATAGTGAAGTATAATAATTACTAAATCATACCCTAAAGAAAAAAAATTGAAACACCTAGTAAGAAACCTGAAATGTGTACTATGACACATGAAGAAGAAGAAAAAGAAATGCAACATGATATATCAAAATTAGGAGACCAAGTGCAACAAATTTCTCACACAAAGAGTAACCAAAAAAGAAACGGAAGCTAACATAAATGATTTGAATAATAGCTTAGAGTCAGACATGGAAGGATTAAATAATGGCATGAAATTGGATATGGATGACATGAAAGCTAATATGGAAGATTTTAAGAATGGTTTAAAAGAAGATATGGAAGGTTTCAAGGAAGGTTTGACAGGGTTGCTACAAGAAATGCTTCCTAATGGAGAAAAGGTATTAGATGAAACTGATGATGAAAACAAAATAAATGTTAATCATGATTTAATAGACTCTAACATTAGATTGAATACCCACCATGTTTGAAATATTAATATGAGGAAATTTTATGGCAAGGATCCCTTAACATGGATACTAAAGATGGAGCAATATTTTGATCCCCACAATGTGCGAAACACACAAAAGGTACGCATTACAACTTTATATTTAGAACCTAATTAGTTTGTATGGTATCGATGGCTTTTCTCTCATAAAAAAATTGTCACTTGGTGAATTTTTACGGAGGAAATGATAGCGCATTATGATGATACCAAGAGAAACAACTTCTATAGTTAATTGATAAATCTCAAAAAGAAGGGTTCAATAGTGGAGCACATTGAGGACTTCCAAAAATTGAATACAAGGGTAAATGGTATTTCAAAGGATAATAGGATTGTTCATAGGGACTTTAAAGGAAAACATCCAACATGAGGTTCGCCTTTGGGAACCTGATTCATTGGAAAAGGCATTCAGGCTGGAAAAAAAATTGAAAGCAAAATTATGGTAACAAGGAAGCCCACCACTCACAACTATAAATATGGAAGTGTTTCTTCCCCTAGCCTTCCAAAACCTATAACATTGAAAACACAAAAATTGAAAGAAAAAATATCAAAAGGGCTTTATATCGTTGTGATATCAAATACATTAAAGGTCATAAGTGTGCTGAGAGGAAATTATTTTACATAGATTGTGAAGAGGAGGAAGAAAATGAACATGAAATCTCAAAATAAAACGATGTACACTACGAACCAACCCCAGTGACAGAAGAAATGAATCTTACCATATCATGTAATGCATTGGCAAGAATTACCACTCCTCAAGCTCTTAATATAGAATGACATATCAAGAAGAAAAAGGGTAATAGTGCTGATTGATTTTGGTAGTACCCAAAAAATTGTTCATTGTAACATAGCCAAGGAATTGAATTGCTTCCTTTATCTAGCAAGAGAGTGTCAAGTGATGGTTGCAATGGAGGAACCAACAATTGTTTTGAAAAGTTCCAAAATATTAAGCTATCCATGGGAGAGTATGTATGTAGTATTCAAATTATTTCCATTCCAATCAATGGTGTTGATGTTGTACTAGGAGTTCAATGGCTACAATATTTGAGTACAATAGCTTTTAATTTTCTAGAATTTTTCTTCAATTTTTTTGGGAAGAAAAGGAAGTTGAATTAAGGGGTTTCACAGGGAAAATGGGAAATATAATCAGCTCTAATGATATGACAAAGCTTCTAAAGAATTAAAATCGTGGTATAATTACATAATTATGTTCACTAGAGGTTCCCACATCGAAATCATCTATTTGTATAGATCTCCAAAAAGCCTTGGATAATCATTCTAAGGTATTTGAGACTCTCAAAGGTCCCCCACCTATTCTTGATCATTACAATGCTATTCATTTATTTCTAGGAAGTGTTCCTCCAATCATTAGGCCTCACAGATATCCCTATGCCAAAAAGAGTGAAATTGAACGTATGGTTGCAGAAATACTAGAGGCTAGTATAATTCAACCTAGTCAAAGATCTTTCTTTGCTCTAGTAGTATCGGTGCACAAGAAGGATGGATCATGGTGCATGTGTCCATATTATAGGGATCTAAACAAGCTCATTATTAAAGATAGATTTTCCATTCTAGGCCTTGATGAATTATTGGATGAATTACATGGAGCAATTTACTTCTACAACTTGGATCTTCGTTCAAGATATCATCAAATCAGAATGAAGAATGAAGTCTTTTTGAAATCATGATTTAAAGCTCATGAGATCCATTATGAATTCTTGGTCATGCCTTCTGGCCTTACTAAAGCACGATCTACATTTCAAGGTTTGATGAATTCCATTTTCAAACCTTTAGAAAATTTGTGTTAGTATTTTTTGATGATATACTAATATACAACAAGTCTTTGATGTGTCATGTTCAACGTATTTACATAGTGCTAAAATTATTGGAGGAGAAACAATTATATCAAAAAACCTCCAAATGTTTCTTTGGAGTACAAGAGGTGGAATATCTTGGTCATATTGTATCTCATGAATCCTATATAGGTATTAATCCTATATATATAACCTTCTTTAAGCATGAAATATGGAAATTGGGTGCACTCGAGAAGATGCAGGAAGCTCGAATTCGTGTGCCATATTACCAATTTTTTTCAACACCTTGTAAGAACAATAAAAAATTAGTGATAATGTATTATCATTCTTAGCTTTCTTGAGGGAGATTTGTTTGTATGGTTGTAGTCATAGAAATACCCAGTCACCTACATCAAAACTTCTTTCATTGCGATGTTGATCTACCTATTTTTCATTGTATTTTGCGCCAAAGTGCCATTATCCTTTAAGAGTTGAAGAACTTGTTGATTATTCTTGATGCGATCTTCCACTGCTTGAACCCTAGAATTTTCTCTTAAATATGATGTGATGGATGGTGGATGATATTAATAAAGTGTCAAAAAAGGGGTATTTTTTGCTTCAGTATTGAAGGAAGTGTTATACCACCATTCAATACTGAAGCATAATGGGTGAATGGTGGTATAACACTTCCTTCAATACAAAGCCTTATCTCTCACACAACTAGCTAGCTCTCACTACAATCCTCACAGATGAAGGTGGAAACACATCAGGACTACACAAAGTCTTAGCTCTCATAGCTAGCCAGCTCTCAGTGCAATCCTCCTAGATGCTCACAAGCAATCAAGACTTGTCCTAAGCCTTCTCCTCTGCACTCCAAGCCTCCTATTTCCTTGCGCAGTTTTTCCTGGGTGATCCTTCTGTTACCAAGTGTAACACTAATCTCTCACACTGATCTCACACCCTCTAAAACGGCACAACCCTCAAGGAACCTTAATCCCTATGCTTGGATAATTTTTCTTTATAGCAAAAAATCCATCCAACTAATAGTACATTGTCCCTCCTCTAATCTCAACTAGGTCTTTCTCTGAACTGACATGCATGAGTTATTCATGAGAGAACCTTCAGTTATCTTAAGTGCAGTAGTTATATGAAAGCATGCATCAACTAACTGAACTCGCATTAATTTAAACAAATTGTTTAAATCAATCTAACTGGACTTGACTAAGTTAACTAAGCCAACTAATTACTACTCAAACTTAGAACTCATCCTTATCTCTTTAACTGATGGATATATTCCTCAATTAAGAGATACATTGTTGCATGTGCTCACTTAGACTTCACGTTTGAATTTTCAAAACTAATTAACTCATGGATAATTAATTAATTTGTTTTCAAACAAATTTTAAGTTCAAATTTGAATTTTACTTTCTATTTTTAGTCCAGGGACTGACTAAAATAGGAATCCATCCTGAACTGCTAAATATAGAATGCTATTTTTAGCACTTCCATTTTTCATTCCTGTTGCCCAATCGAGCACTGGTACCCAAAATGCTATTTTTAGCACTTCTATTTTTAGCATTTTTTGTTGCCATTTTCAACACTACCTCTCAAAAGGAAAGGCTTCAACTCAAATCCGATCCTGTAGCTTTGGAATGTTCTGCATGCAACACATCTACCAAGTGTGGTTGCTCTAACAACTCTTAGAACAAAAAAACTCCCAAGTGACCTCTCTGTTGGGCTAGAAATATACTCTGATGCTGAAGCTCGACATGCCACTGACAAGTGATCCCTCTCTGACCTCTTCCTTACTACAACATCTCCATGCATCTTGCACCATTGCACACCTCTCTGTGCCATCCTGCACTGGTGCAACACACTTGTGCCTCTCACATTACTATAGCCTACTAGCTCTATGCTGTCTTGGGATTCCTACATTGTAGCTCTCTCTACCGCTCCATCCACATTTGTCTCTACCCAATCAGTCAGTCTTGCTACTCCTCATCAAGGCTTCTATAGAAAAGTTGAATCAAATAGGTTAGGTACCTCAAGGATCCTGCCCCTATTCCAGCCTTCTTGGAACGATCACTCCACATTGCCAGACCTCCTACCTGGAAGTATGGATGCATATGATCCCTCTGCCCATCTGGATCAAAATTTCCCCCTACTGGAGGTCTATGCATGAGTATATGTCTCTACTTGGTCTCCACTCCACTTCCCCTATTGTGGCTGCTCCACAACCTCCTAAAGTTGCTGCACCAATCGTGACTCCTCCACAATCATCTGAGATTTTTTTGGTGCTACATGTTGAGAGATAATGTACCCTCCCTATCAACCACCAAGTATCTAACTTTTGCCTTCCTCCTCAAGGCTTTGCATGCATCTTGTACCTCAAGTGCATACAGGTTCTTGGCTAGCACACCAACCTGTTTCATATTTTCCATCGTCACAAAATTTTCTAGAAAAAGAGCTAATTTTAAATCAGTGATATCTCCCTCATCCGAACTCTGATTTAGCCAATTTTTTTTTTTTTTTTTTTTGGGTATTTTTCGCAAGGAATCCAAATCTTCTATTTGTTTCTGAATATTTTTCACATAAATTTTCAGATCTTCTCTGCAAACTCTCAGCCCAAAACGCAAAACTTTGAAATCTCCTCTCAATATACTGTTCTCTCCTTTGATCACCTGTGTTCTGATACCATGTAGAATTTTTCTACAAATCAGCTAGCTCTGATACCATGTAGAAATTACCACCTATAGATCACCTGATAATACAATATACTAAAGCAGAATACTTGATCTACCTCTACAACTAATTTAGTGAAAGATTAATCGAACATGTCAAGCAACATCAATAAGAACACATATAACTCATATGAAGGAATCAATCACACATAACACAAAAGATATAACTCGGGGAAAGCCTCAGCTTGAAACCCCACTCTCTGTATTATCATACATAGGATTTATACAAAGCCTTAGTTCTCACACAACTAGTGAGCTCTCAATACAATCCTCACAGATGAAGCTGGAAATACATCAGGATTACACAAAGCCTTAGCTATCACAGTTAGCCAGCTCTCAGTGGAATCCTCCTGGATGCTCACAGGTAATCAAGACTTCTCCTAATCCTTCTCCTCTGCACAGTCTTTCCTGGGTGATCCTCCTATTACCAAGTGTAACACTGATCTCTCACATAGATCTCACACGCTGTAAAACTTCAAAATCCTCAAGGAACCTTAATCCTTGTGCTTGTATGATTTTCCTTTATAGGAAAAATCCATCCAATGGATGGTACATTGTCCCTCCTCTGATCTCAACTGGGCCTTTTTAGAACTAACATGCATGAGTTATTCATGAGAGAATCTTTAACTATCTAAAATGCAACAATTATATGCAACCATGCATTAAGTAACTGAACTCACATTAATTTAAAGAAATTGTTTAAATCGATCTAATTGGACTTGACTCAGTTAACTGAGCCAACTAATTACTACTCAAATTTAGAACTCATCCTTATCTCTTTAACTGATGGATAAATTCCTCAATTAAGAGATAAACTATTGCATGTCCTCACATAGACTTCATGTTTGATTCTTCATAACTAATGAACTCATGGAGATTTAATTAATTTATTTTCAAATAATTGTTAAGTTCAAATTCGACTTTTACTTCCTATTTTTAGTCCAAGGACTGTCTAAAATAGGAATCCATCCCAAATTTGTAAAAATAGAATGTTATTTTTAACACTTCCATTTTTCATTCCCTGTTGCTGAATCCAGCACTCGTAGCCAAACTTCTATTTTTAGCACTTCTATTTTTAGCATTTCTTGTTGCCATTTTGAACACTTTATTTTAAAGACCAAATATTCAATTCATGAGACATGCATATATATATATAATATTCTATATTGAATGTATGTAGTCAATGCATGAGAAAAATGCATGTGATCATTGTGCATAAAAGGTGAGGAAGTCACATTATTTTTGAAAGGATCATGGGTTTGCATGTTCCAAGTGTATTGAAAATCCTTGGTCAAAACATCTATGGTTCTTGCATGCATGAGCCAGGTTAAATATATTTATTCTCTTAAAAGGATTTGTTGTGAAATTCTTGTAAAGTCTTTATGTCTTTTCATGGAAAATAATTAAACTATATAAACCATTTTCCCGAGAAGGATTACATGTGAACCTTGTACAACCAAAGAATAAATATTTTCCTATATCTCTAGAAAAATAATGTGTATTTACATACACAGAGGTTAGTTGGTTGTGGTAAAAAATATTTATGCATAGAGACAAAATCTATCATATTAACTTCCTTTTGGAAAAGAGGTATGTATTTTTTTACATAAAAATAATAGCTAATGATGGTAGAATTATATAGAAAGAAATATGAATTGCATGCATGAAGGTAATAGTTTATTGTGATAGATTTATAGAAAAGAAATGAATTTTACATGCATGGAAAGGAAAAATATTGAGATAAGTTTATTCGGAAAAAATGTTGTTTTCATGCATGGAAAGGATGGCTATTATGTTAAATTCCTTTGAAAAATAATGTTATGTTAGTTCTTTTGGGAAAAGATCATGCAATTTCATGTCTAAGAACAACACATATTGTATTAATTATTTTGGAAAGGATTACACATTGGAATATAAGAAGAAACAACTGAGGGGTTAGTTTCTTTTGGAGATGGCTTATATAATTCTATGCATTAACTACGGTACTATTTTTTCCTTTTTGAAAGGGTATTTTTTCACACGCCTTAAGATGATGGTCGATTGGCTAGTTCTCTTGAAATATTGTTATGAATTTGCATGCATAGTGAAAACATCCATATGTTAGCTTTTCTTTCGGAATATTATGTATTTAAATACAAGATTATGTTGGATTTCTTTTTGAAGATCATGCATTTGCATGAAAGATTACATTATATTTCTTTTGATAAAATATTGACCGCTATCATGAAATGTTTATGTATTGCATGCAAAACCATAACTCATGTCCTAGCATTCCTTTAAATGGCTAAGGAGAGTTGAAGTTGTTTTCTTTGGAAAATAATGCAGACCTATGTGAGGGGAATAATAGCTAATTTGACATGCTCAATAGTTATTTGTTTCTATTAATGCATGTACAATGTTGTTAAAGAAGGCACACCATTATATTTTTTTATATTTTATGCATGCACATGAATAGATGTTGAATTACCAATAATAAATATTGATTATTGGTTGATTAATACTTTATCTAATTATCATTATAAAGTTTGAGGGTGACTTATGGAAAGGATAGATTATGTCTAACATTGTGGAAGGAAATGAACTAGTCATCTATGTCGATTGAACGAATGCCAGTTGCAGAAGAATCCATTGATTGGAAGAACCAAACCCGAACGATATTGTGTTTTGGGATTTGTGGGTAAATGGTATCATGATAATTCATAATCATGATTATCATGAATAGGTTATTTTAAGATAATATTTTTATGTAATATTTTATGAAAAATGTTAAGGGATGGACTTCATTTCAAGCCATTAACAGAGGGGTGGACACCCTCACATAAATTTAATAATAAAATTAAACATTCAATATTTTTCACCCTACGAGGTTTCTATGATATTTCAGTGTCTACTGATGTGCTTTCATGTTGTGCCATTTTTTATGATGTTTATTCTTTGCATGATGTGATATTTATATTATCAAGTATGTGATTGACTAACTAAGTTAAGACAATAATGGAATTGATGCAAGGATAAATCAAGAAACTTAAGTTCATATGATACAATAATGGCATTTAATTGTTTTGTAACTTACTATTCCTTGACTAAAGATTACTCCACGTAATGATGATGATTTATTTAATGGTCATTGAAGGAATGTGGGAAGTAATTCAGAACGTTACACGTTAGTAAATGCTATAAAAAGTTTCCAACTACATGAATTTTCATGCAAGGTTACCAGGAGATGTTACAAGTAGTATTAGAGTTAGGTTGCAACACTGGTGCCTTTCGGAAACTAGTAAGAAGAATAAAAGTAGAGGTATGACACTAGTGGGCATCAACTCAGGTATGATTCTAACAAACTACATAACGATATATGAAGTATACTAATTTTGACATGAGATGAATTATGCATGATTATAACTACATCAAAGAGTAGTAAGTGATAAATTTCGGTGTAAAACTATTTTCATGACATTTGAGTCTTGTTGAGGATAAAAGAAAATAAAATATTTCTTGCAACTATGAACAATCCTGAGCACTCGCTAGTCAAAGTGAGAATTGACTATCAACCTTTGCATATATGACAATATTAATGGCACATTTAATGAACATGACTAGATTTATAATGCACTACCTATAAAGAATGAATGCATGAATGTAAAATGTGGGGGCAGAGGGGGTGGTGTTGTGGGGGGGGGAGAGGGAATAGAATGTTTTAAAATACATTGAAAGAACCCCTTTAGATGTTAAAATTAAATAATGATTCAACGATCCAGGTGGATGTTGGTGGCCACCCCACCTATCCCACTTCGACCCCATAGCTGTCTCTATCTGCTTTTTTAGTTTCCTTATTTGTAGCATAATTTACTATTTTTAGCAGTTTTTCAAGTCATGAACTTCCGGAGCCGTTTTGAGACCGTAAACAACGTTTTTTGGGAAATCTGGGAGCAACATGGGTCCATAGACCAATGTTTCTCTTCCCAAAGTTGTAGTGCTCAGTTATATCTTTCTAATGAGCTATTGTACGTTTCAAATGGAGATTGTATGCCAAAGTTACATCCCCTAGAAGTTGATGTGCCAATTTATCCAAATGGGGCCCACAGTTTGTCGTTTCATCTTTTAGGGTTAGGTTTTAGATTTTTATCGTTTTCCATTGTTTCTAAACAATAAATAGGCCTTCTTGCATCATTGTAGCAAATTCACAGGAATGTAGCCGCCACATCTCTTCTTAGAGATAAGTTAGCATTGCCCTACCTGGTTTATTTCCATTTCTGTTTGTAAGCATATTTCAATATTTTACATTACTAAAATGAAGTATTATTTCCATTAAATCTCTGTGTTTATGGTTATTTCTGTAATTTATTATGTTCCTATTTAAATATGGATCAGTAGTATCAGAGCGGTCTGCTCTTTCTTTGTCTTTCTTTGCATGTCCCCAATGAGGTCAGGATATAATGAGTTAGGGCTTGAACTAGTTGAACATTTGCAAGACTAGCCTCGTAAATCCCGATGGCCTCCCATTGTGGATGAGAAGAAAGATGAGGGGGTAGGAGATCCTATAAAAATGTTACTCAAAGAAGCCCTCGAGTGACAAAGGAACACAATCATGGACAACTTTCCTCAGATCCTTTAGCAACTACCCAGAGGCAACGAATCGGCTTCCAATAGCTACTGTGGAAACACCACACCCTTTAAGGTACAAGTTAATTTTGAAATCCCCATATTCAAGGGTCAGATAGATGCAGATGTTGTAGATAAATGGTTAAATCTGCTAGATGGGATTTTTCTATTCATGATTTTTCTTGTCGGGAAAAGATTATTTTCGCTCTTCTCAAAGTGGCTCCCCACGTCAAGGACTGGTAGGAAACCTATTGCAAGAAGAAGGATGAAGTACGGGCTCACTATTTTCAGATGCGCCCACTTGGAATTCATTCCGTGATGCCATCAAGGAGAATTACTACCCTCTCAAAAGCTACGAGGACAAATACATAAAGTTGACCATGTTGTGGCAAGGAAGGGGCTAAGATGCGCTAGAGCTCACAAACATTTTTCATACCCTTCACACACAGTTGGGTATCAAGTATTTTGAGCTACATTTAGTACTCAAATAACTCAACTGCCTACACAGGCACATCCATGAAGAGATGGAGTTCTTGAACATCTCATCGCTCAGCACAATGTACTGATATGCTGTCAAAATTGAGCAGAAGTTTAAACAAAAGAAGCAAGAGTTTGGACCTGTGAATCCAAAGCAAGGGAAAGGTTTCCCCAAATTACAGAACTAAGGACAAACCCAAGACGGGGCAACCCAAGACAGCCTATCGAAGCCACAAGAAAAGAACAACACCACAAAGTCAAAGAAGGACATAGGAAAGTGGTGCGAGTTCCACAAGAGCCAGACTCATAACACGAGTGTCGGACCAAGCAATCGCTGGTGGCCAAGTTAAAGGCTTCAGAATCAGATGAATGTTCCAACCTTGAGTCAGAACCTAATAAGGGGAATGGCAAAGGGAAGTAGATCATTAACGTGGAGCCCAATGCCATTGTTGCCACCACCAAGCTCCAGAAGGATGCGCTTGAAGATAAAGAAGAGGGGGAGCACCTTTTCCACTCACAGATGTGGGTGAAGGGTTCACCGTTGCAATTCATTATCGACAATGGTAGCCAAAAGAACCTCATTTCAGTAGAGGTCATGAAGTGGTTGGGCCTACCCACTACATGACACCCATATTCATACAGTATCAAGTGGCTTCACTAAGGACGAGATCTTCGAGTTCGCCAGTAGTGTCACCTTCCCTACAATAGAAAACCCTTCATAGATAAGGTATTATGTGATGTTGCACCCCTGGATGTTTGTGATGTATTATTAGGCCAACCTTACTTTTGGAGGCAACATGCTATGTATGAGTCAAGGCCTCGTGCTATCATTATTTATTTGTGTACTTCATTATATAGGATACTAGAGGTAGCCCCACCTATTGCCACCTCTTTAATCACTACTAAGAAATGTAGCAAGCTCATCTCCTATACTAGGAAATTCATTTTTTGTTTGGTTCATCCTCAAAGTAAGGGGAAGATCGTCGCCACATCCATGACCCCCACGAAGGGTTACTCCACGTAGAAGTAGCAACAGAGGGATAGGGTCATGAAATAACACAGGAAAATCTTCTCCTCACCCATAGGGGCACCACACAAGTTTTAGGTGGGCGACAAAGTCTAGTTACATTTGTAGAAAGCACACCTTACAAGAGCCCATCAGAAGCTCAGACCACTCTGACATGGTCCTTACAACATCACGCAGACTATGGAAAACAATTCTTTGGAGCACAACAGTCCTTCTCCTTTCCTTACACTAAGTGTTCAATGAGGAATGCCCTCGACCATGCTTCCCACCATTAATGGACACATCAGAGATTGTAGAACAACTCACTAGGGACCAAGTTCAATAGATGGAGGAACTTGTAACTAAAGGGGGAGGAATGATCTGGGTGGATGTTGGTGGCCACCCAAATATCCCACTTGGACTACCACAACTATCTCTATCAATTTTTTAGTTTCCTTATTTATAGCACAATTTACTATTTTTAGTCGTTTTTCAGGTCCTGAACTTCCGGAGCCGTTTTGAGGCCCTAAACAACGTTTTTTGGGAAATCTAGGACAAACATAGGCCATGGACTAATGTTTCTCTTCCTAAAGTTGTAGTTCTCAGATAGATATTACTAACAAGCTATTTTACACGTCAAATGAATATCATATGCCAAAGTTACAACCCCAGGAAGTTGGTGTACCAATTTACCCAAACAGGGCCCACAGTTTGGCATTTCATCTTCTAGGGTTAGGTTTTGGATGTTTACAGTTTTGAATTGTTTCTCAACAGTAAATAGGCCTCCAATACTCATTGTAACACAGTTTAGAGGCATGTAGCCACCACATCTTTTCTCAGAGATAAGCTACCATCACCCTAGTTGGTTTATTTCCATTTCTATTTGTAAGCATATTTCAGTATTTTACATTAATGAAATGAAGTATTATTTCCACTACATCTCTGTGTTTATGATTATTTTTGTAATTTGTTGCGTCCTGTTTAAATCTAAATCAATCAAGTGGTAAGACTTGATAGTAATGGCTAAAAGATGATTGAGTCCTCTCATGATTGAATTTATGATGGTTGGTAGTGTTTATTATTTTGTATTTCATGACTAACTATTACAACTTATATCCATGAACTAGTTTGATTAAAGCTTACTACAATTCAAAAACAAGTGTTATGGTAGTCAATATGCAAAGAGTTTTTCTTTCATTTTCATTGTGAGGAGGCGCTGTTAAAATGGTTAAAATTGAAATAACCAGTTTAAAAAGTGCAATCGTTGAAGAATGTGTTTTGGCATTGAAAAGGGGCGCAAAGTTAGTAGTGTGTGTAGCATTGCTTGTGCACAACTTTCCGCACATAGAAAGCTCCACACAAGTAAAGACTCACACAAGAGATAATTTATCACAAATTTATCAAAATTATAAAGCATTAAAGGAAGATAATTAATAGGTATAATTAAATGCACAATAGTCTATTAATAGTCAAGTTAATAATAGTTAAATGTAATAGCTATTGCAATGCAAAGTTTAAATCATTAATTATTAACTATTAATGAATGTGTGAATATTTTTCTTTAATAGTAATACTTTTGTTTTTGTTGCATGGAAAAGTTGTCCATGTAAAATAATTATCAAAGAAGAAACCATTAATGCGAGAGAATTAATAGCTATAATTAAATGCACAAAAGTCTATGGTAATCAACTTAATAATATCAAATGTAATAGTTATTGCAGTGTAGATTTTAACTCACTAATTATTAACAATTAATTAAAAAAGTTAATACTTGTAATATTTTAAAATTTGTCCATGCAAAATAATTTTCAAAAGAAATAATTAATGATGGAGAATTAATAGTTATAATTAAATACAAAATAATCTATTAATAGTCAAGTTAATAATAGTTTAATCTAATACTTTTTGTAGTGCAAAGTTTAACTCAATAATTGTTAAGTACTAATGAAAATAGTTAATCACTATAGTATTATAGGTTAGTAGATTTCCTTGTAATTTCTATAGTATTATAAAAATGTAATATTTTTAAGAAGCTATTGTTGTTGTTTAATTATTATAGTTATTAATAGTTATAATTCATTTGTCTATTCATTATGTTATTAATATAATTGTGCTACTATCATTTATAGCTTCATAATTAACTCTGGAAAGATAATTAATTATTAAATTCTAATAAAAAACAAGTTAATAGCTACAGTATAGTCAAAAACATTAAGCATAGGCATCTCTCTACAGAGTGAGAGATTTCCTCGTAAAAATTTCTACATTTCTGCACAATGCTCTCCACACAAGCTTCAATAATAGTTTAATTGACATGAAATATTCTATCAAATATTTGAGAAGCGATATGCTTTAGGAAATTGCCATAGTATTAGAGATATTGTTTGCACTAATAGTGTAGTGAAATCTTTATACACAATGCTCTCCACACAAGCTTCAAGAATAGTTTAATTGACATGAAATATTCTATGAAATATCCGAGAAGCGATATGCTTTTGGAAATTTCCATAGTATTAGAGATATCATTTGCACTAGTAGTGTAGAGACGTTGATTGTGCGGAGAAATGTGTTTTCTCCTCACTCCTGCACAACCATTCACTCATGTTTTACAATTAATTTTTTAATAATTTAAATATATAATTTAAAGCTAGATTGAGTTACAATTATGTTTTTCTCTATAATTTCAATAAATAGTTTTTAATAATATTAAGAAATAAATTATGTTTTTAATAATTTGAATATTTAGTTTTATTAATGCTTTTGAATAAAATATCATCATAAATGAATGATTTTTCATGTCAAGCATAGGCAAAATTAAGGATAAGATATTGTTTATAGTAGTATTAAAGAGAAGTTGATTGTGGGGAGAAATGTGTTGTCTCCACACTCTCGCACAACCATTCACTTGTTTCGCAATTATGTTTTATAGATTTGAATATATAGTTGGAAGCTTGATTGACTTACAATTACCTTTTCAATAATTTGAATATATAGTTTTAATGATGTTTTCAAAATTAAAAAATCATAAGGAAACGATTTCTCATGTCAATCATGGGAATAATAAATTATAATATTTTTTTTTTTACAGTAGTAGGGTTGATAAGTTGATAGTGCGGAGAAATGTGTTTTCTCCACACTCCGGCATAACCATTCACTCACATTGTGCAATTAAGTTTTTTATAATACGAATATATAATTTAAAGCTGGATTGAGTTACAATTTCGTTTAATAATTTGAACATATAGTTTTATTTATGTTTTCAAAATTAAAAAACAATTATGCTTTTAATAATTTGAATATATAGTTTTATTCATGTTTTCTAAATTAAAAAACATTATGAATAAATGATTTTTCATGTCAATCATAGGCATGGTAAAGGATAAGATATGGTTTGTAGTAGTAGTGCAAAGAAGCTAATTGTGTAGAGAAATGTATTTTCTCTACACTTCCACAAAACCATTCATTCATTGTGTAATTAAATTTTTAATAATTTGAATACATGGTTTAAAGTTGGATTGAGTTACATTTATGCATGTAACATTTTGAATATATAGTTTTTAATTGTAATGTGTGACAATCCAGTGGGTGGAACTTGTATTTGAATTTAATAGTTTTTTTTTTAATTTTAATTGTTAATATGTCTTTACATAAACTCGGGAGTTAGGTGAATGTTATTCTGTGGGGATTTATAAGTTCTCTAAAACTAGTTTGTGCATAGAATTGTAATGTGTGGGGAGCCACTATGCAGAGCTTTTCTCTTCAAGAGTGTGTGGAGCTTTGCATCCCCCCTCCCCACCTATATAAGGGGCCTACAAAATTGGGAAGAGAAGTAGCAGTGTTAGGAATTGCAAGGTTATGGATAACAATGTCACTGATAGAGCACTCACTAATGGGCTAGCCAATCATAAAATTAGTTTTATTTTATTTTATTTTAAAATTAATGCTCAATGACTAATACATACCAAAAATAAAACTCTCTCCAATAGAAGAATTATGTCCCATCAAATCTCGTTGAACCAATATAAAATTAAAATTACAATTTCCAAAAAATTGCAAATTTATTTTTTAATTTACACGAAAATATAAATATTGATCATTCTCATGAAACTGTGGTTAAAAGTGAAAAAAATAAATAGAAAATTATGTAGATTCAATGCACTTAGAAAGTGAGGTGACTGTTATATTTCATACGAGAAAGGGAATAATAAAGTATGAATAATCTAAATTTTGTTTCATATAGGTAAAATAAACATATATTGTGTTTTAACTATAGTAATTTCCAAACTCTTGTTTGTGTTTATTAAACTCACCTACTTCATTCTCATGTTTTAGCAAATTTAGGAATAAGAACAAAATATTCCTAATAGGTTAAGGATGGTTATGGGAATATGCAAGCTTTTAAAGAACTTCAACTTTACAAAAACAAAAATTGAGAATTTTTTTTTGAATTAAAATTGTATTTTTAATGTTAATAAATATTAATTTTCAATGTAAAAATTTTTTAACATTCATTTTATTTATTATAAATATTTTCTTTGTTACAAATAATTTAAATATATTTATTCAAAATATCATTAAAAAGAAAAAATTAAATAAGTATAAATGTTATTTCAATTGTTTTTTGTAAGTTTAAAATTCTATTAAACAAAAATGAATTGCATCACATCATATCACATCAATCTTTCCCTAAGCACATTATGTAGCATTACATTTTCTCTCTTTAGATTTAGGTTCTGAGATTCTACATGGCTTCTCCTTCTTTTCTTTCCTCTTTTGGAGAACTATCCATCCCAAGGGACTATCACCAATGGATGGAAATGAAATGGCCATATCCTTTCCTTGATATGTTTCCATTGATGAGTACTCTGGCATCTTTGATGGCTCTTGTTCACTATCTAAATGTTCTGCTTCACGAGTGCATTTTTTTCCCACACTTTGAAGTTATCAAAATCATCCCTAGATATTGTGACATCATGATTAAATGACGAGCTTCCTCTCCTAATGTTTGAGATGGAATAACACGAGTTTGAATTGATTCTACAAGAACAACGATGGCATTAGGAGACTTCTAATTCTGTGAGTTATTTGACCCATGAACCAAAGTAGACACGGATCCTTTTGGTCCTTTTGAATATTCTCGTCCATGATTTCTATTATTTTCTTCTAAGTACGAAGAGGAACCTTGTGAATATGGGCAATAATTCTCTAGGTGGTTGGGACGCTGACAAGTCCTACAACAAAAAGTTGTATTTTCATAATCCACTGATTGAATATAAACCCTCTCTCCCCACTTTATGATAAATTTTTTCAAGCAATCCTTACTAAGGTCCACTTTGGAAAAAATATGAACAAATGTGATAAATCCTTTCGCAATCCTTTTAGAATCAACTTTGATTAAGCATGCGAGCAAGTTTCTTACATCTTCTAAGATAGATGGATGTTTCAGATGGATAGGAAATTTGGGGGGCCTTTCCAATACTAGAGTTGTGCGAGATGACATAGAGAAAGGTTAAAATCCAAGAACCAAGTTTGAAAGGAAAGCCTCGCTCATGCCCAAAAGTAGTGTCCCTTATAAAAAATCTTCTACTAGTCCTCTAACTTATGAAAATGCATAATAAAAAATATTTTAAAGCAAAACCATATCACAACCTCCAGAGACAAATTTTGGTGTATCCACTCCTTAAGATCTGAACATGAACACTAAAAACCATTAAAAAATAGATAATTGTTATCCTTTCATAATCCATAGCTATGCATTTGCATGCAATATTATCCAATTTGATAGAAGGGGTTTGATTTGTCTATTCCACCATGAATGTAGGACTAGAGAGATCTTTAGGGGTTATTGAAGGAGGCCCTGGTTTTGGAACATCCTTAAGCTATCTATGTGAGGTTGTGGTGGATGCACCTATCCTTTTGGCTCTACCTCCAATTTATTATACAATGTGAATCAATGCATCCTTGGATATCTTGTCTTCATTAAGGGCCAAAAACATCCATGAGGAATGTGGACCTTCTCATGTATCCTCATCATAATAGAAAATAAAATATTTGATCATCCACGAGGATATTGGTGGCGACCTTCCTATTCCACTTGGATACCAACCATTGTTTCTTTCAGTTTTCAGTTTCCCTATTTGTAGCACAATTTACTATTTTGGCAATTGTTTGGGTCCTAAACTTTCGGAGCCATTTTGAGGCCATAAAAGACGTTTTATGTGAAAAATGGGACCAACAAGGGTTCTACACTAATTTCGGTCATTCGTGAGTTGTAGTCCTCAAATAGATCTTTCTATCAAGGTATTGTGTGTGCCAAACAAAGATCGTATTCCAAAGTTACGACCCGGGGAAGTTGATGTACAAATTTACCTGAATGGGGGCCATAATTTGTCACTTTATCTCCTAGTGTTAGGTTTTTGGATGTTTAGGGCTTTCCATTGTTTCTTAATAAGATATAGGCCTTTGACCTTCATTGTAACACATTTGTGAGGCATGTAGCTACCACATATCTTCTGAAAGATAAGCTATCATCGCCCGAGCTAGTCTTACTTCGATTTTGTTTGTAAGAATATTTCAGTAAACAAAAACCCATGTGATAAGACATCTTGATGAACGTCCTATCATAATTTCAGATCTCTTCTCGCTATATTTTAGGAAATATCATCCAAGGAAGTTAGGGTTTTTTAAGGCTCCTGCATTCCATCTCAAACTAGTGACCTTGAGAAAATCGCCATAACTTTCTCTTTGAGAATCAGATTTAAATTTCGTAAAAAGTAAAGTATGACCTCACTATTTTTAGCCACATCCACTTGGAACTTATTTTGGGTTGCCATCAAGGAGCAGTACTACCCTTTTGGGAGCTATGAGGATAAATACATAAAGTGGACAACGCTACGACAGGGAAGAGACCAAGATGTGCAGAATTTTACCAATGTTTTTCATACCTTTTGCACGAAGTTGGGTATCAAGGATTCTGAGAAAAATTTGGTACTCAAGTACTGCAAATGCCTACATAGGTACATCCCTGATGAGATGGAGTTATTGGACATCTCCTATCTTGGCACGACATACCGATACACCATCAAGATCAAGCAAAGGTTTAAACAAAATGAGTGAGACTTTGGATCTACAAATTTGAAGAAAGGGAAAGATACACCCAAACCACAGAAAAAAGGACAAAGCCAAGGCAGGGCACCCAGGACAACCCATCAAATCCGCAATAAAAGAACAACACCACAAAGTCGAAGAAGGACACAGGAATGTGGAGTGAGTTCCACAAGAGATCCACTCACAACACAAGTGAGTGTTGAGAGAGGTAGTCACTTGTGGCCGAGCTAAAGGCTTCAAAATTAGATGCATGTTTTGACTCTGAGTCAAAACTTGACAAGGGGAATTTCACAGGGAATCAAACTATCGATGCAGAGTCCAATTCCATCATTGCCACCACAAAGATCTAGAAGTAGGAACCTGAAGATGTAGAGGGGGAGGAGCGCCTCTTCCACTCCTAGATGTGGGTAAAGGGTTCCCCACTACAATTCATTATTGACAGTGGGAGACAAAAGAACCATATTTTGGCAAAGGTCGTGAAGCAACTCGGATTACAGATTACAACACACCCACAATGGTACATCATCAGGTGGCTTCAATAAGGACATGATCTTCGCATGAGCCAACAGTGTCACCTTCCATATAGCATCAAGCCCTTCACAGATGAGGTATTATATGACATTGCTCCCTTTGATGTTTGTGATGTATTATTAGGCCAACCATACTTATGGAAGTGACATGCATTGTATGAGAAAAGGCCTCATGTTGTCATTGTTACTTTGGGAAATAAGTTGTACAGGATACTGGAGGTAGCACCACCTACTACCATCTCTTTGGTTACTGCAAAACAATGTAGTAATGTCATTTCCAAAACTGGGATTTTTTTTCCTGATGATATCCCCTCAAGGAAAGAAGAATATGAATGATATGACATCCAGACAAGTCCCCTCCGCACAACAACAATAGATGGACAAGGTCATGGAGGAGTATGATGACATTTTCACCTTCCACACAGGGGTTCCTCTCCACTTTCACGTCAAGCACTCCATCAATGTAACCCTAAGTCTGTCATTGCCCAATGGACCAATCTATTGGTACTCCCTTATGGAGAAAGATGAAATCAAGAGGCAGATTTAGGACCTTTCATAGAAGGGTCACATCCAGCTGAATTCATCACGCTATGGGGGTCCGATCATGTTGGTATAGAAGAAGGATGGGACTTGGAGACTTCGTATTGACTATCGAGCACTAAACAAGATCATTATCCAGAATAGGTACTCAATCCCATGGATTAATGACCTTTTGGACCAACTGAAGGGAACAAAACATTTAAGCAAGATTGGAAGTCTGGATATCACCAGGTACTAATCAAACCCTCTAATCTATGGAAGACTGCCTTCAATGCTAAGGAGGGAATTTTCAAATGGTTGGTTATGCCTTTCGAGTTGATGAATCCTCCTACAAGCTTCATGATGATGATGGATGACATGTTACGGCCATTCACCAACTCATTAGTGGTGGTTTTCTTGTATGGCATCCTAATCTTCAGCCAGAGTTGGGAAGAACACCTCCACCACATCCAACAGGCTCTCCAAACAATGTGACAACACAAATTGTGTGCTAATTTGGAGAAATGTACTTTTGGCATGACCTAGGTTTAGTACTTGGGATATATTATTGATGAATGAGGGATACATGTGGATCTAGCCAAGTTATGAGTTATTCGGGGTTTTCCACCACCAACCACTCTGATAGAGCTCCATAACTCTCTAGTTCTTGCCAATTTATACCACCAGTTCATGTTGGGATTCTCTCATATTAGTTGGCCCTTCAGTCAAGTCACCAAGGGAGGAGTGAAAGAAAAATTCTTTTGGTCTGAATCTCAATAAAAGGCATTCACAAATTTGAAACATCACCTCTACTTTACACGAGTGTTCACTTAACTAGACTTGCAACAATCATTTGAGATCGAGACAGATGCCTCTGACTATGTTTTTGGGGTAGTCGTGACTCAACAAGGGCATCCAATGGCATATCATTGTGAGACACTTTTAGATAGAGTCCAGAACTATCTCACTTATGACAAAGAGATGTATTCCATTGTGTAGACTTATCGTGTCACAATGGAAGCATTACATTTTGGTGAAGGAAATGATCATCCACACTGACCACCGACCAATGTAGTTCATATAGATGCAAGCGAAGTTGCTGAATGGTCACCATCAAAATTGGTCCACATACTTGCAATAGTTATGTTTGAATATCAAGTATAATAATGGTAGCACAATGTTGTATACTACCGTAGCTGACCATTGATCATGGCATTAACCACCGTGCTCAAATCTTGTGGGAACGAGAATTATGATTGGTCACTTCTCTGCAAAAGAGACCCAAAATTCAGCCACACATACCAGATGCTCTTGGAGGGTCAACAAGTTCCATATTTTCACCTCCAGGATTCCCTGTTATGTGATAGTAGACACCTTTTCTATCCTTTAAGTGAGCTTGCCAAGATGATTTGGGAAGTGTACTATAGTTGGGCCGCTTGGCATTTCAGGACCAAGAAAATTGTGGCAGTACTACAAAAGTATTTCTATTGGCCAAATATTCGACAAGATGTCAGGAAGTACATCAACTCCTGCAATGTCTATTCCATTTCCAAATCAAAAATCAAGAAGCAAGTCCTCTATACTTTGCTACCTACCCCTAGTCGACCTTGTGAATCCATCTCCATGGATTACATGTCAGACCTTCCTTCTACTAAGCATGGCAATGACTGTGTTTTTGTAGTCGTTGATAGATTCTTTGTTATGAAACCAGCTCAAGAAAAGATAGAAAAGATAGATCAACGCCTTAGAATTCAGCCTCTTCGAGGGGGAAACCTCCTTTACATTACAGAAATGAACAATTCTTGGATGATACAAATGACAAAACCTCCTTTCTATATATAGGAGTCTAAGCAGTCACAATATAACCCATCTGACCTAATAATAATAATATAAAGCCACAAAAATAACAATAGAGGGATTCTATGGGGCACAGTAATAACAATATGGGGGCAATAGGGGCACAACAATATTAATAAGGGGTACAACTACCATAGAAATGGGGTAATCACTAGTATTATAGGGACCCAACATGCCCCTATTCTTCAAAAAAAGCGTTGTCCTCAACGCTTGAGTAGTTATGGATACTTCTGTATAAAATTCTCATCCTCCCATGTGGAATCTTCCGTAGATAAGTTCATCCACTTGATAAGATACTCCGAAATTGATCGATTTCGTAGTTGTCAAGATCTTGTTTCTATGACTGCTTCCGGTTCCAATATAATTTTTCCTTCCTCGTCAAGTTCTGGTAATATTGTTTGAACTGGGAGCTTGTCACTTATAACCTTATTTAAAGATGAAACATGGAAATCTGGGTGCAATCGAGAAGCTGCAGGAAGCTCCAATTTGTATGCCATAGTACCAATATTTTGCAACACCTTGTATGGACCATAATACTTTGGTGATAATTTATTATCCTTCTTAGCTTGCTTGAGGGACATTTTCTTATATGGTTGTAGCCGTAGGAATATCCAATCACCTACATCAAAACTTCTTTCACTGCGATGTTGATCTGCTTGTTGTTTCATTCTATTTTGTGCCAACACGAGGTTATCCTTAAGAGTTTGAGGACTTGTTGTTGATGTTCGATGTGATGTTCCACTGCCTGAACCTTAGAATTTTCTCTTAAATATGATGTGATGGATGGTGGTTGATACCCATAAAGTGCCATAAATGGGGTCATTTTGTTGCTGTATGGAAGGAAGTGTTATACCACCATTCAGCCAGAGGCAACCATTTGACATTGTGTCTATTTATCAGATACAAAGCAACAAAGATATCCTTCCAAACATTTGCTTACTATCTCAGTTTGCCCATCAAATTGAGGATGATAAGATGAGCTATGAGCTAACTGAGTACCAAGACAAGAAAATAACTATGTCCAAAAATTTCCAATGAAAATGGGATCTCTATCACTTACAATAATCTTTGGATTTCCATGTAGCTTTTGAATTGTTTCCATGAATGTCGTCGAAATTGTACTAGATTTAAATGGATGCGATAATGCACAAAAGTGTGCATACTTGGTAAGTCTGTCAACTACCACCATGATGACACTCTTTCCCTCCGACTTGGGTAAACCTGTGATAAAATCCATTGAAGCCTCCTCCCAACATTGGCTTGGAATGGATAAAGTTTTTAATAGTCCTGGTGTCTTAATTGTTTCAACTTTATTTTGTTGGCAAACCAAACATTCTGCCACAAATTTTTGAATATCTGATTTAAGGCCATCCCAAAAAAAATCCTTCTTAACCTTGTCATAAGTTTTTGAAAATCCTAAGTGCCCTCCTAAGGGAGAAGTGTGCAATTCCATAAGAATATTGTGTTTTAGCTGGGAATTCTTACAAAGGTATAGGCGATCTTTGCACCATAACGAATCATTTTGCCAGCTAAATGTATCAGATGTACTGGAATCCTGTTGTAAATTTCGAATAAGTGCCCGAACTTCTTCATTATTCTTCCATTCCTCCCTTGCTTCATTTATCCAATCTGGTTGGATAATAGAAATGGCACACAACAATGCTTCCACATCATCCTTTCTTGAGAGTGCATCTGCCACCACATTTTTCTTCCCTTTTTTGGTAGATGATTTCAAAGTCATAACCCAACATCTTTGTGACCCACTTTTGTTTCTCTTCAGAGGATAATCTTTGTTCTAAAAAGTATTTAAGGCTATCATGATCCGTTTTTACC
>APFE031294525.1:0-14319 GCA_000404065.3 Pinus taeda
CCTGGGTTCGATTTTCATGGATGGCGAAATAGATCTTCTTGCCATACAGCAAAGTGAGTAGACTTTTATACTCTAATATTCCACCAACTCAATAGACGACAGACACCCCGTACATTCATATATTTTATTAAGCTCAGTTTAATTTAAACCAGCGTAAATTTCGATTTATTTATTGAAGCTTTAGTCTATTAAATATAGGCTATTCCAAACCAGCGCCCTGCCCATAATTATAAAACAGATACATAAACTTAGAGCCCAAGAGATAGAACGCGATGGTCGAACCACAAACTCAGCTACACCTAAAATTTTCTTTCTGTAATGATGGATCCTAGAAGTCTGATGATGGACCTAGAAGTTGAAGTTCACTAGCAGTCAGGGAAAATCATCTTACAGAGCTTTGTTGAGAGGTTTGTGGCATTCAAATAGGAGAAACAGGAAAAGCTGCATAAACGAGCTTTATTGAGAGGTTGAAGTTCATTAGCACTCAGGGCAAATCCTCTTACAGAGCTTTATTGAGAGGTTTGTGGCATTCAAATAGGGGAAACAGGAAAAGCTGCATAAACGAGCTTTATTGAGAGGTTGAAGTTCACTAGCACTCAGGGCAAATCCTCTTACAGAGCTTTATTGAGAGGTTTGTGGCATTCAAATAGGAGAAACAGGAAAAGCTGCATAAACGAGCTTTATTGAGAGGTTGAAGTTCACTAGCACTCAGGGCAAATCCTCTTACAGAGCTTTATTGAGAGGTTTGTGGCATTCAAATAGGAGAAACAGGAAAAGCTGCATAAACGATTTGGAAAAAGAAACAGAACCAAAGATCAAATCTATTGATAGAATTCTATATAGAGGGTTTTCGGTAGTCAATTAAGAGAAACAAGAATTTCCTACAGAGATTTGGAAAAATAAATAAAACTAAAGATCAATGGTTTCAGGTTAGTAATCCACTGTTTCAACTGAATAAATGTCTAAAATCACCATATCTGCCCATACCCAAAAACCCTCACATAAATATACTAATTCAATTAAAAGAAACTGAAACTCAGATACTTTTTTAAATAGATAAATAAATGATTCGATTAAAAGATAATGGAAATTCAGATGCTTCTTCAAATTTCAGCTAGAGGCATTCAAATAGGAGAACCAGGAATCTCCGCTGCATAAACGAACGGGGATTTGGAAAAGGAAACAAAACCAGAGATCAAATCTACTGATAGAATTCTATATAGAGGGTTTTCGGTAGTCAATTAAGAGAAACAATAATTTCCGCTACGGGATTTGGAAAAATAAATAGAACCAAAGATTAATGGTTTCAGCCTTTAGGTTAAGAAACCACTGCTTCAACTGATTAAATGTCTAAAATCACCATAACTGTCCATGCCAAAAAACAGGGGAGGTAAATATACTGATTCAAGTAAAAGAAACTGAAACTCAGATAATACTTCTTTAAATAGATAAATAAATAAATAATGATTCGATTAAAAGAAAATGAAAATTCAGATGCTTCTTCAAATTTCAGTTAGAGACATGATAAAATATACTAAACGAATTCTGATTCTGATAAATCTTTGCCCCTCATCATGCAGTAATTGGAGTCCATAATGTACCAGAGACATAACCTCAGGACCTGGGGAGTTGCAAGATCATAAGTCAAATTCAATAATTCAGTCTAACAAATTTAACCTAAACGGCCTCATGAGTAGCGAGACTGAAAGTACGACGAGAGACAATTTCCAAACATTTCCCGCGCTCCTGCATCTAGATAAATATCCTACCCTAATCTGTCGAAACGGATTTTATTTTATTTGGGAAGGTAGATGACCCGGTTTCTTGAATTTCAAAACATCGAACTCAACTATTTTTTTAACTTCTGGCTTGTCCAGAGAGCCTGTGAATCTCTTTGGAATCTAATGATTTAGAAAGGAGTCACACAATAAACTTAAACCTGACTTATTAATTGATTTCAGGAAGAATCCACATCATTATACCTCATATTTATTCTTCTTCCTCTAAATTCACTTAACTAACACATTAAAAGAGCTGCTGGTTTTTCGAAGTTCAACAAAAATTCCAAATCTAATGAACTCACTTAACCAGAAATTTAAAAGAGTCGCTGCTTATTGAAGTTCAAAAAAAAAAATTCTATATCTAATAGGCAAGTGATAACTGCAGTACAATCAAGTCTCTGGAAGGTACCTGAAAAATATATTGTTTCAGAGCAGCAGCAGTGTTCACTCGATCCTTTGCACACGAAGCTCTCCACACTGAATACTTCGCAAAGATGCTGAAATCAAGAAATGAACAAACAGAGCACGGTGGCAATTTTGAAAATAATTAGTGAACTATTGTTCATACAGAAATCAATGGTTGTTCACAGATAAATCAAATCGGCAAACACCATAGTACCTTGCAAATCTGGCTATGTAGTATTATTAACTCAGCGCTTTGCACCTAGTGCTCTGCCCTGCTGGAATCAAGAAATCAAAATAAAAAAAATAAAGAACTAAGAAACATCTAGAAATAACAAATGAATTAATGAAATCAAAACCAGAAAAATGAAATGATTAGAGATTCTAATTGTTGTTCACATTAATATGAAAAAACTAAAGCGCGGATCTCCCTCACCTTATCCATCCTTGAATGGAGATTGCGTTGGCTAATTTGTTTCACCGAAATATTTCCTCTTATGTTTTGCTCTGGCTCGCATAAAGAACAACAACAAAAAGACAGAAAAACAACATATAAAAACAACCAGAACAACAACAAAAAGACAGCACAAACATATAAGAAATCCGCATACTCAACGAAGAACATACACATAGTCAAAAACAAAGAGAGCGCTCCACATATTCAATCATAACACACCACACCAGTGTACCACCGCATGGGAGGAGATCAGAGAAAAGCAGAGGAAGCATAATAAACGTTTTTGAACTGGATCGTAACATATATATAGACCCTGCCATGCCATGTTTTTCCTCTCGATTTTATCTTGATACAACGGCCATGTTCTATGAATTCTGGACCATCAATATTGGATTCTTGAAATTTGACAGGAAAAACCGATTCCAGGTCATCATGATTGCTAGTCATCATTATTAAGTTTCTTAAAAAGTTTCTAAAAATAGCAATTATATAGAAAAATCGATTCCTGGTCATCACGATTGCTGGTCATTGTTATTAAGTTTCTAAAAAAAGCAATTATAAAAAGCTAGATCGTGTTCAAGATGTTAAAGTCTCAAGTTATTATATCAATGATAATATTAGAATCTCAGGTGAGATCAAACTTTAGTTATAGAATTTCTTTTTAATATTTTGAATAAATCTTTAATACCTTATTACAAATATTTTATATACAAAATTTTAAATTTTTAGTAAATAATTTAAAATTTTAATTTTTATATTAATAGCTGGATTATAATTTTTAATTTATTTTAATAAATTCAAATTTTTATTATTATATAGATTATTTTATTCAAAGATAAATAGTTTGAAGTTAATTTTTCACAAGATGTATTTTTTGGTCAATTTGAGGAAAGTTACATGATTTGATTTCCCTTTGTTTTTGGTAAATTTGGAATCAAAATGCTGATTTTGACCAAAACACTAATAAATGTTCATTGTTTATTAAAAAAAAAAAAAATCATTCTTTTTATATTAGCTTAATTCCATCTTAATTCCAAATCTACCAAAAATTAAAAGATCATATATCTTGAAATGCAAAAAATTAATATAAATTTAACATAATTAATCTAATTTTTATTAATATAATTTAAAGCTCTTAATAAACTTAAATATTAATTTATTTATTTTAATGTAAAAAAATATTCTTAAAATAAAAAAATAACAAAAAAATAACGAGGGTGAACGAAAACATACACATGAAGAATATAAATGTCAGTTTCAATCATTTGAGACAACATTTTACTTTTTGTGCAACACGGACTGCGACAATAACGGAAATAAAAACATTCAGATGAGGACTATAGATATCGGTTTCAGTCATTTAAGACAACACTTTACTTTTTTGTGCAAAGCGTACTATGGAGGACTATAGATATCAGTTTCAGTCATTTAAGACAACACTTTACTTTTTTGTGCAAGGCGTACTGTGGCAACAAACGGGAATTTAATAAAATATTTTGAAAGTTCAAATTTATATTTATTTTACTCGTTAAACAAAAGTTAAAACTGGATAAATGGAATGGCCCTTATTAATTTTCTCAAAAAACTCGGAAAGGAGATAATTATCGAAAACTAGATCGCTTTCAAGATGTTTATGTTAAAGTCTCATGTCATTATCAATAAAAAGCTACATAAAGTATAATTATCAAAAACTAGATCGCTTTCAAGATGTTTATGTTAAAGTCTCATGTCATTATCAATAAAAAGCTACATAAAGTAACATGACGCGAATTTATCTGAGTTAGTGAAGTCGAATTTCCTTGTCCAGGTCGACTTGTACTTTTGTGATGATGTGGTTCCATATTAAAAATAATATTTTTCTTTGTGCAAATTAAATTCTTTCAAGGGTTAGTAGGGTCTTTTTAAGTTCAGGAGGGTTTCCTAAAGGAGGGAATTTCTTCCTGAAATTTTAACACTCCCTCTTAGCTAGGGAGGAATTTTTGACTTCATCATAAGTTTCATCTTGAATGTCTCGTCATCAATATCGCTATATTATATCTCATCTCTACTTATCTCTACTCATCTCTACTCATTTGTTAAACACTTTCGATCTAAAGAAGAAGAATCATCCAAGGAAAATATTAAGGATGGAAATTTATCTTAAAGTTTAGAAGCCTTAGCGAATCTCACTAGTCCCAAATAAGAAAATTATAAAATGATTGTTGATATTTTTGTAAAAATATTCAAAGTTATAATGATTTTATATATTTTCTCTATATAAGTTTGACAATTTTTATTGTAAAATAATTTTATACTATAAAATTTCGACAAATCATATTTAGCAAAAATGGAAGTTGACGAATCTTATTTTGGGAAAAATCATGGAAAATTAGCCCACCTACGAATATTAGCTCCTAAAATTTTCCATGGAATCATCATAGGGGAGATAAATCTGCCACCCTATATCTACTGACAATATGCAAGATACCACTTACCAAAAGAGGTAACGATCTCATTCATCCTATTGATCATGACAATAGGTAGGATACCACTTACCATGAGAGGTAAGGATCACACACATCCAATTTTTTGTTGATCTTCCCACCTTGACCCTCAAGAGACAAGTGGTAGAACACCTACATCCTATCACTTGGGGATGATACCACTTACCATAGGTAAAGATCGCACATGCATCCAATTCTCATGCCCCATTAGCCAAATGGGTGGCAATCCCAACAAGCCCAACTTTTGGGTAGGATGCATACTGGGTATACTCGATACTAGGGGAGATACCACTTATCTTAGGCAATGATTAGACACATCCTACTATGATAATAGACAAGATACCACTTACCATGAAAGGTAAGGATTGCACATATCTTATCTTCAATGAGTCCCTCAACCCCAGAAGCTCTTCGGCTCCATTCCCACCTTGGGTGCTCACACAGGGGGGAAGAACATAGCTTAGTGTTCTCAATCAGCCTACACCCTTACCCGAGAGGGTCACATCCATCAGTCCAAACTACCTTTTGAAGACCAAGAACTTCCCTTTCAACAATGCCTTGGTAAGAATATTAGTTATCTGCTCATCAGTTGAAATGTGATGGAATCTTATGGCTCATGTCTACACCATATCCTGGATATAGTGATATCTAATCTCAAAGTGCTTGGACTTGTTGTGGAACATGAGATTCTCGGAAAGTAGGATCCCACTCTTGTTGTTGCAATATATCACTGTTGTATCTAGTATCTGCTCAAACATCTCTCCAAAGAGCTACCTGAACCATACTAGCTCACAACTAGCCATGTTAGCAACAATATACTCAACCTCAATCATGCTAAGGGAAACAAACTAATGCTTCATGCTCATCCAAGAAATCATGGCAGACCCTAGCCTAAAAAAACAACCTAATGTGCTCTTACTGGCAATAACATTTCCGTCCCACTCAACATTAGTGTGTCTGTGAAGTATCACATCTCTGACAATATATCTCAATCCAAGATTAATAGTCCCATGTAAGTATCTCAGAACATGTTTTCCAACAACCCAGTATGTGTGTAGAGGCTCGGACATAAATTGACTCATAGTGTTGACAACAAACATATATCTAGTCAAGTGTTCACAAGGAACATTAGTGCCCCAATCAACTATCCATACTCAAAGGGATTTGCTAGATCAGGTCTTGTAGCTTCTCCACATGGTTTCTTGAATTTCATCCCCATTTGGCCATGGACTTACATTCTACCATTCAAAATCTTTCCAATAGCTTAACAACATATTTCCCTTGAGAAAGGAAAATATCACCAAGTCTCTGCCACACCTTTGAGCCCAACAAGTAGTGCATCAATCCGAGGTATTTCATCTCAAATTTAGAGGCCAAATCCCTCTTACACTCAAGAATAAGATGATCTCTACCTGTCAAGAATAAAACATCAACATATAGTACCAAAATTAGGGGGCATACCTTAGATGACTCTGAATTAGAGGTTTGGGTCAACACTACTCCTTGTGAATCCAAGCTTTCGGCAAATGGCTATCAATGTGGGTAGACCAACCAAGCCCTGGGGGCATGCTTCAATCCATAGAGTGTTTTCTTCAGCCTGCATACATGTTTCTTCTTGTCATGATCCTCAAAACCCTAGGGTTGATCAACATATACTTCTTCCTTAAGAAAGTCATGTAGTAATGCAATCTTCACATCCATCTAGCGAAGAGTCCATCCTTGGCTAACAACAAGGGCAATAATAGATTTAATATTAGTATAGTGGGAAAGCGCGGAAAATATGTCATCCTAGTCCTATCCCTCTTTCTGAGAGAAACCTCTAACTACGAACTTTGCCTTATATTTCTCTATACTTCCATCTGCACCATGCTTAATATTATACAACCATTTTGAAGTCACTAAAGAATTTCCTACAGCTCTTGAAACCACTTACCATACATCATTCTTCATGATAGATTCATACTCTTCAACCATAACATCCTTCCATTCCTTATCTTTCATTACTTCTTCAACATTGTGTGCAGGTTTGACATATATTATGTTGCTTATAGATATAACATAACCTTGGTATTGGCATGGCTTCTTACTTTCCCTAAATGTTCCTCTTGCAATAGTGTGCCTCTCAAGATGTTGTAAAATGTCATGAAGCCATAGTGGTCTCTTCCTGGCAAGAGGATCACACAGAGGAGGATCCAAGGGGTCCACAGGTTCCATGGGATCATCAAAAACATCAATCTTGGGCTCAGGCATAGAAGGGCCTTGTTGTGTATCCATGGCATCATTCTTCTTTTCAACGTTAGCAGGGGGAGGATTGTCCCATGCTTTCCCAAGGAATCTTCTCCATTAAATGTCACATCCCTACTAAACTCTATATTCCTTTGACTAGGCACATATATTCTAAAAGCTTCAAATTTTTCACAATATCCAACAAATGTACCTTTATTTCCTGAATCTTCCATCTTGTCCCTCTTGTCCTTGGGCACATGAAAGTGAATGGGGCAACCAAAGATCCTCAAATGTCCAACATTTGGCTTCATACTTGTGAAGACTTCTTCAAGGGTTTTGTCACCCAAGGCTTGATGAGGAGTCATATTTTGAACATAGACAACAATATTAGCAGCTTATCCCCATAGAAACTTCGAAAACTTTTGATCATGCAACATAGCTTGGGAAACTTCCATAATAGTCATATTTTTTTTTCAGCCACTCCATTTTGTTGAGGGTTTGTAGGTAAGATGATCTCTTTCTTGATTCCAACTTTCTTGCAAAAGTTAACGGACTGATTTGAAATGAATTCTCCATCGGACCTGAATATTTTGATCCTCTTACCTATTTAATTCTCCACCAAGGCCTTGAAGCCCTTGAACATATCAAATGCTTCGTCTTTTTGTTTCAAGAAGAGTATCCATGTCTTGTGAGAGAAGTCATCCATAAATATTATGTAGTATAGGGATCCACGAATATATGTCACCGGCATAGGTCCACACAAATCAGAAGGAATGAGTTGTAGAATGTCAGTAGACATGCCCCTGTTAGAACAAAATGGTCCCTTCGACTTCTTTTCTATTGCACATATCAGACAAACTCCATCATGATTTACTTGAATCTCAGACATTCTAGAAGCCATCCTCCTCACCTTGGGCAAGGCTTCATAATGAAGGTGAGTGAATCTATGATGCCACAATTCACATTGATGATTACTATCATGAACCAATGCTCGAATTGGTATTCCATATACTTTATAAAGGCCTTCAATTCTTGATCCCAAAGTGAAGGCATCTTGCAAGCTACACTGCATAGGCTAAGTAAGAACCTTTCATTTTATAAAAGAAATCTTCATACCCTTGTCCTCCAATGTGGATATAGACACCAAATTATTTTTCAATCTCGACATATATAAGATATCCTATAGATGTATGATTTCATCATAATACAAATGAAATGAAATGGAACCAAACCCCTAATCTGAATTTAAATAGGAACACAAAAAATTACAAATAAAACCATAAATATAAAGATGTAGTAGGAATAACACTTCATTTCATTAGTATCAAATACTGAAATATGCTTACAAATAAAATGGAAATAAGACTAGGTCGGGCGATGGTAGCTTATCTCTTAGAAGAGATGTGGCGGCTACATACCTCTCAATTGTGTTACAATGAGGCTCAAGGGCCTATTTATTATTGAAAGACGTGAGAAAACCCTAAACAACCAAAACCCTAACCCCAGGAGATGTAATGACAAGAGTTTGTGGGCCCCGTTGGGGTTAGTTGGGTAGCCAACTTCCTGGGGTCACAAATTGGTCATATTATCTTCATTTGGCGCATGTGATACCTTGTTGGAAAGGTCTCTCTGAGTACTATAAGTTTTGTCACAGGCCCCTACTTTTGGCTATGGGGCTACATCAGACCTCAAAAAAAGGTCATTTAGGGGTCAAAACTGCTCCGGAAGTTCGGGACCCAAAAACTATTAAAAATAATAAATGCTGAAATAAAAAAGGAAACAAATGAAACCGAATGGAGTTCTAGGTGGAATTGGTGGGTGGCCACCAATATCCACGTGGATCATTGCTCCCCCCTTAGAAAGAAATGGTCCCCATTAGGTTCAGATCCTCCATGAGGTGAGGAAATTTTTGTTGAATGTGGTCCTTGGTGAGCCACTTGCCTTGGTGCAGGAGTTGGCTAGATTTGACAACCCGATATAGTTGGATCTTCTGCTGATGATTGTTCTTGACCGGTGTGTCTGTAATCCGATCAATTGTGGCTTGTTCCATGCAATCTGGGTTTAACTCTGTTGGTGTCAGTTGTTTTGCAATGTCTGATATGTCAAATAATGGTGGGAAGTGTGGCCAAAGGTGGTCCACATTGAACACTGGGTGCAGGGCAAGGAATGAGGGAATGCTAAGCTCAAAAGCATTGTCTCCCATAGCATTGGTAATGGTGTAAGGACCATATCAGAGTGTTATGAGCTTCTGATGGGCTCCAATAAGGAGTTCTTTCTGCAAATGCAACTAAACTTTGTCACCCACCTGAAACTTGTGTGGCACCCGATGTTGATTATGTTGTTTCTTGTACTTGGCATTTGACTTCTCCAGGATGGCATGAAACTGTTCGCAGATTTGTTGGATGTGTTCAATAAATCTAGTCGCTTTATCAGCCTCAGACAATACATGTGTGGATTTTGTCTCTGTAGTTGCGTGAGGCATGACAACATCAATCAGACATAATGGTTCAAATACTAGACCCACTTGAAAGGGATTGTGACCAGTCCAGCTATGGAGAGCTCTATTATAGTTGTACTGCACATATGGAAGACTCTCATCCTAGATTTGAGGATGCTTCGAGTTGTACATGCAGAGTATGTGCACTTGCATCCTATTGACGACCTTTTTCTGGCCATTAGTCTAGGGATAGAAGGCAGTCAACTTGGTGAGATTGGTGTCCAATAGTGTCTAGAGGCTTAACCAGAATGTGCTCAGGAACCTGCTATCGTGATTTGATATAATGGTCTACGGGATCCCAAAGAAGAGTTTGTCAGTGTCCTCTATGATGACACTCTTCTTGTAGGCCACCAATATAGCCATTTTAGAAAATTTGTCCACGACCAGGAATACACAGTGCTTACCATGCTTGGTAGAAGGGAGGCTAGACATATAGTCCATGGAGATGGATTCCCACAATTGGCTGGGAATAGGTAGGGGAGTGTACATGCCTTGCCTCTTGATGGTTGGCTTGGCGATGGCACAGGCAGTGCAGGATCTGATATATTTCCCAACATACAGTTGGAGTTTAGGCCAATAAAATTACTTTTGTAGTACAACCACAATTTTCTCCACACCAAAGTGTCATGCGACCCGACAGTAGTGCGCCTCCAAAATCATCTTGGCATGCTTACTTGAAGGAACAAAAAGGTGGCCCAGGTAGCATACTAATGCGTCCTAGAGGTGGAAATTAAGAACTTGCTTTCCATCTACTAGCATCTGGTATGTGGATGCAAACTTTGGATCATTTTTGTATAGTTTTGGCCATCTAGAGGTCTCATTGTTGGGTGTGGAGCATGATTATCATCCTAATTTAGAGGTCTTTATTTCAGTGGGATGTATACCCCAAGAAGATTGTACACCCCTCCATGCAGACAGGTGCAGGGGGGACTTGTCCCACCCGCGGGGGTTCGCGGGGGGCCATCCCCCCTGGTTGGTGGGTCGGAGGGCCAGTAGTCCCCCGATGGCGGTTTCGGGGGTAGCACCCTTGAAGCTAAAAACAGATGTAAAATTGCCTTGTAAAAGTATAGTAATTTCTAGTCAATCTAGGCCGTTCATTAGGCGTATGATCTAAGGTAGAATTTATGTTTATTTTAGGGTTTTTTTCCCTAGAAGGCAACCCCTCTCTTTGTATGAGGATATTGTATTGAGGTTGTTGAATAGATGTGTATTCTTAGAGCGAGAAACAGAGAGGTGAGACTGTGAGAGAAAACAGAGGATATTACAGTGGATCTATTGTAGGTTGTGTCTCTTCATTTTTCTAGATAATAGAAAGGAAGGATTGGTTGTTCGAGGTGGACGTAGCCCAAACTGGGTGAACCATGTATATCTGTGTCTCTCTGGTTTTATGTGTTTGTTTTTTTTCGCATATTATATGTCTTGCATTTCTCTATCATATATAATATTTTTCTAACACTCATGACCACAAGAGTTGAGAACAGTAGTCAGTACTATAATTGGGGGCTGGTTGAGGCAGTCTGCAACATGATTGGTGCTGCCCTTTTTGTATTTAATGTTCAAGTGGAATTTTTGCATATATGTAGACCACTTCTGATGGCGATCGTTCTGCAACTTCCCATGTGTCTGTATAAACTGAAGAGGTCAATGATTGGTGTGGTTGACCATCACCTTCCCCGGAATGTAGTGCTTCCACTGTCGACAAGCCTTCATAATGGAATACATCTCTTTATCATGAGTAGGGTACTTACGAATTGTATCAGAAAGTGTCTCACTATGATAGGCCACTGGATTCCTATGCTGGGTGAGCACTACACGAATAACATAGTCTGAGGCATATGTTTCAATTTCAAATGGTTGATGCAGGTTTGGCAGGGTGAGTATTGGTGCAGAGTAGAGGCGGTGCTTCAACTCAATGAACATTTTCTGTTGGGACTCGGACCAGGAAAAATTTTCTTTCACCCCGCCCTTAGTAATCTAACTTAAAGGCCAAGTAATATGGGAGAATCCCAACACAAACCTCTGATAAAAATTTGCAAGGCCCAAAAAGCTGCGAAGTTCTATTAGAGTGGTCAGGACTAGCCAATCTCGAATGACTTGGATATTAGTCGGGTCCACATGCACACCACACTCATCTATGATGTAACCCAAGTATTGGATCTAGCTCATGAAAAAGGTGCATTTCTCTAAGTTGGCACACAGTTTGTGCTACCAAAGGGTTTGAAGGACCTACCGAATGTGTTGAAAGTGTTCTTCCCAACTCTTTTTGAAGATGAGGATGTCGTCCAGATAAGCCATCGTGAACGAGTTGGTGAAGGGCCATAAGATGTCATCCATTAGCCTCATAAAAGTGGCAGGGGCATTTTCCAACCTGAAGGGCATAACCAACCATTCGAAAAGGCCTTCCTTCGATTTAAAGGTAGTCTTCCATACATCTATGTGCTCTATTGGAACTTGGTGATAACCAAACTTCAGATCGATCTTGGTGAAATACTTGGCCCCTGGAGTTGGTCCAGCAGGTCATCAATCTGTGGGATTGGATACCTGTTCCTGACATTGATTTTGTTTAGTGCCGGATAATCAATGCAGAGCCTCTATGTCCCATCCTTCTTTTGTACAAGTACAATTAGGCTCCCACAAGGCGAGGAACTTGGTCAAATGTGCCCTTTTGGTAGAAACTCCTAGATTTTCTGCTTGATCTCTTCATTTCCAGAATGGAGCAACAATATATCAAACCATTAGGTAGAGGTACTATGGGATTCAAATTGATTGAATGTTCAACCTGAGAATGAAAGGGTAAGCCTGTGGGTGAGGAGAAGATGTCCTTCTATTCTTCCACGACTGTATCCACTACTTCTGCTTCTTGGAGGAACCCTTCCCGAGGGCCATGGATGTGACCATGACCTTCCCCTTACTTTGAGAATAAATCAGAAAGAAACAAATTTCCTAGTCTGTGAGATGTCCTTACTGGATTGCTTAGCAGAGATCAAAGAGATGGTGGTATGTGGGGCTACCTCCGATATTCTATATAACTTAGTACTCGAAGAAACAATAACAGAGTGAGGTCTAGACTCATATACGACATGTCGCTTCCATAAGTATGGTTGTCCTAATAATACATCACAAATGTCAAGAGGAGTGACTTCACACAGTACCTCATCCGTGAAGGGCTTGATGCTATAGGGAAGGCAACACTGCTGGATGACGTGTGGATCTCGTCCTTGGTGAAGCCACCCGATGGTGATGGCACCAGATGTGTTGTAGTCGGTAGGACTAGCCACTTCATGACGTCTACTGAAATCAGGTTCTTTTGGCTCCCGTTGTCGACAATGAACTGCAACAGAGAACCCTTCACCAACATTTGTGAGTGGAATAGGCGCTCCCACTCTTCAAGATCTTTAGGCTCAATCTTCTGGATCTTGGTGGTGGTCACAGTGGCACTAGGCTTTGCATTAATGATATTCTTCCCTTTGTCATTCCCCTTGTCAGGTTCTAACTCAGAGTCGGAAAATGTGTTAGTCTCAAAATCCTTCAGCTTGCCCACTAGTGACTACTTAGCCCAACACTCACTTGTGTTGTGAGTGGAGCTTTGGTGAAACTCACACCACTTTCCCATGTCTTTCTTTGTCTTCATGGTGGTGTTCTTTTCTTGCAGCTTTGATGGGTTATCCTAGGTCACCCTGCCCTGGCTTTTCCCTTTGCTCTGTGGTTTGGGGGCGCCTTTCCCTTGCTTCGGATTCGTAAATCGAAAGTCTCTCTTTTTTTGTTTAAGCTTTTTTCCAATCTTGATAGCGTGTCAGTATTACGTGCTAAGCGAGGATATGTCCTGGAACTCCATCTCATCCTAGATGTACCTATGTAGGAAACTGTGATACTTGAGTACCAAACGTTTCTCAGAATCCTTGATACCCAATTTTGTGCGAAGGGTGTGAAAAACATTGGTAAACTTTGACACGTCTTGGTCCCTTCCATGTCACAGTGTGGTCCACTTTATGTATTTATCCTCATAGCTCCCATTAGGGTAGTACTGCTCCTTCATGGTGTGAAAATTCCTCAAACGGAATCCCTACCACAACAACTGATAATGTTTCTTCTTATTAATAAATTAATCAACCAAATTATTTGCAGTTTCGTATGGAAAATATCGAAACATATACATTGCAGCTTTGACTTAATTAAATATTATGCAGAAATGAGAGACTGAGTAAGAAAGAGAATACAACAAAAATGACATCGTTGTTTTTGGACAAATGTCCCCAGAAAAACCCAATGCGGGAAAACCAGTGGAACAATTATGAGGGTTTTATATTATTAAGCAGTAGTTTCTAAATACAACTCTAGATGCCCTCTCGACAATCTAGTTACAGAGAAATACAACTAGAAGAGAATCATTGTAAGATTACCTCACTCTATCAGACAAATCCTAGTTGTTTCGGCAGTTGAATCAACTGCCCCTGTCTACAACTATGTTTCCCC
>APFE031294527.1:0-27617 GCA_000404065.3 Pinus taeda
TGTGTGTAAATATTTCATTTACATTCACTGCTGTGTGAAAACAAAATTACAGAGTTTTACACATTTACCTTTTCACTGCTGTGTGAAACAATTCATGGTTTTACACTTGCCCCTGGTTTTCTTCTTTCACTTCTTCAACTCCTACACTGCTGTGCATTCTTTGCATTTCCTACATTAAAAATTTACGGTGCTGGGATTTTTACCATTTACTCACACCAGTCAACCGAACAAACACACAACCCATATCTTATGCACTGATGTGCATATATCCTCTTTCACGCTGCCCTGTTCTTTTCTTCTACACACTGTGGTGTGTTTTCAGTTGAACATTCTCAATAAAAAAACTTCACGCTCTGCTGGGCTTTTCATATTACATTACCCTTGGTTTTTTATTTGCTGTAACAAACCAAGGTTTTCACCACCCCGTGTGCAAAAATCCTACACACTACGAACCCTATGTTTTTCTTTCAATGGCTGCCGCTAGCCCACACACTCTTCTCGTGTGCAATTACAACCTGACTCAAAATAGAGTCAACGCTTTTTTTTATTTCATATGGGAAAAATAATAAAATAGAAAAACTTACGTTATGTTTTACCTCCCGCCCATACTCCATGTTAATGTGCCATAAAAAAAACATTAAAACATTACCAACAAAATGTCATTGCATTTAATCATAATGTATGGTCCAGGTCCATTACTCCACGCTGCATTAATTTTTCGAACAGGCCCGTATGTACTTTGAACAGCTTAACCAGCGGAGACCTTTCCAGGCAATCGGACGGCGGAGAGGAGGCATCATCAATCAAATGGATATCGGACAGGCTGAGTTGACCGTGTGATACCTTCCGATGGATGTCAGTTGCTTACGTCATGGCAGTCCAGGTGGCTGCACCAAATTGCATCGGAGCCCCTCGTCGGAATGTTCCATCACCGGAGAGCTGGCCCGATAGGTTTCAGGCGGCCGGTTTCTGTTTGCAGCTGGGTGGTTTGCCGCGCGCCTTAATTGCTGGCTTCGTGCGCACAAGGGAAATTACCAGTTCCAACAATAGATGTATGCGGAGAAACCCTAGCTTGGGGTTCTACGTGGTGCTAGTTCATTCGTTTTAGCCGACATAGAGATTCTTCTTTTTTGAAAGTATGTTTATTATCATGGACTCAACTTAGTCCTATTGCATGCAAATCTTTAATTTCCGGTTTTTGCAGCACTGTAATGTTAATATCCTCCGCATAATAATTATGGCGTTTATCTAGGTTGTCTTTTGACGACATTCTGCAATTCTTTTCCATGTTTTAGAAAGTTTTTTTTGTTGGAATTTAAAGTTTGTTTGAGTTTAGTTCCGGGTTCTTCTCGCTCGCAGCTAAGGGTGGTACTAAAACCCTCCATCTTATTTTCCTTCTCCAAGGTTGCTTAAACTCTTGTTCTGATAACGAGGCAGAATCCTCATCGCCGCCTACTTACGAGGTTATCTTTTTAATTACAGCTAGGATAACGGTATTATCATTCTATTCGCACTAAAGGTCGTCTATTCTTTGTGCCGACTCTGTGGTCGATGGTATTACCTGAACTTGGTTGTAGGTTGCATTCAGTCTTTTACTGTTTTGTTGAATCTGGGATTTTCATTAATAAGTTTTTCTACCCTGTCTAAGTCTGTCTTGCTGTATTTACTATTTCTATGAATAGTGGTAATTGTATTTCCCTCATCCTCAACTTTTCCGTCTTTGCTTCACTTACGACATCTAAGGGTTTCACAGGCAATACTTGCATCTAAGGTTCATTATTGCTATTCTATAGTTTTGCCTCTATAAAATCTATAAAATCAATAATGTAGTAAGACAATCATTAGCTCATTGGGTTGTCACCATATCAATTACATTAGAATGGGTTGTCACCATATCAATTACATTAGAACATTAAAATAGAATAGAATGATCAAAAGACAGTAAACCAATTTACTGCTTATTGACTTATTGCATGGTGCTGCTGCCCTTCATATTTGAGGATTCTCAGGTCTTTTATGTTAGATCTTTCATTTATAATTATCAAACTAAGGCACATTTATAATCGTCGTGCCAACCCTAAAACGACCTCTCCAACACAGAGTTGAGTTACGTAGTTAACCTTTTTATTTATTTAATCCATACATTGACTTCAACTGTCTATACATGGTTTAAAAAACAGTCCCACCGTCCACTATAAACCAACCAGTAATACTATAAGTGCTGCTCATGCAATGTAAAGAAGCGTGAATGTACAAAGGTGTACATAAACATGGCGAACAAACGTGAAATTTCTATGCGCTGCGTATTGACTAGCAACATTGGAGAATGTAGCTATGGTTTTCCCATTCTGTTCTGCAACCAGCGCAAGGATTCTTTCTCCACACGCATTAGAATCTCAACAAAAGAGACAGCCTCTGGATTTGTGAGACCCTGGATTTCCAAACTCGTAAATTGATTCATTTATGCCATACACATGAATGGAATCACATCACATCCTGCGTTGGAGAAGAAACCAAAAAAAAATCAGAAATGGTAACCCATTAGGTCAAAACAATACTGAAAAAAGTGGCTAAAACTAAACCTGTAGCTCTGCAGCGATTTGTTCATGGCGTTGAGTTGCCCTGGTTGAGTAAATGCCGACGATCTGTCCATACAACTTGGGAAAGCATTCGGAGAATGACGGAGAGGAGGGTGCCGGCCGAGGGATTATTATACATGTTCATACGAAGGGGAGGAGGGTGCCGGCCGAGGGATTAGTATACATGTTCATACGAAGGGGAGGAGTAATGGTGAGAATGCCAACAGTCAAGCATGCGCAAGGATTCTTTCTCCACAGGCTTTAGAATTTTAACAAAAGAGACAACCTCTGGATCTGTGACAGACGCTTGATTTCCAAGCTCATAAATTGATTTGTCTATGCCACTCACGTGAACGAAATCACATCCTACATTGGAGAAGAAAACAAAAAGAAATCAAAAATGGTAACCCATTAGGTCAAAACAATAACGAAAAAAGTGGTCAAAACGAAACCCTAGTTATTTACTTGTAGCTCCGCAACGATTCATTCATGGCGTCAAGCTGCATAGATTGAGTAAATGCCGATGATCCATCCCTGCAACTTGGGAAAACATTCTGAGAACTGCGGGGAGGAGGGTGCCGGCTGAGGTATCTGTATACATCTTCAGACGAAGGGGGTACATCTTCATACGAAGGGGGAGGAGGAATGGTGAGAATGCCAAACAGTCAAGTGTTTCATGATTAAATGATGAATGATGGGAAGCATGTTGCCAAGTTGTGTATATACAAGGAAAATTGTTGTTCCATCTGTTTCATATTTTTTTTATTTTATTTTTTAATATTATTTTTGCTAATCCTTATATGTGGAGATAAATAAGAGGCATATTAAAATTTTAATGTCATTTTTAAAAAATTAATTTAAGTAGGGTTTAAATACTTGATTTAGATATGCAAGGAAGTTATGGCTTTTAATTTCAGTAGGGTTTAAATATTTGATTTAGATATGCAAGGAAGTTATGGCTTTTAATTTCAGTCATTGATTTAGTGGAGACTATGCTGGTATCTTTTAGTTTAGATCATCAGATCAAAAAGATTAACTAAAAAAATGATTAAATTACCTATTCCCATAGGGAATAAGCCTATCAAAGTAATTATTATTTCCTTTTAACCTTTTATTAAAATAAATTATTACAATCAATTGTCCACTTGACTATAGAATTTGTTTGCTGAGATAAAATTTATTTTTGATTATTTTGTTTGCTGATTACAGTTTTGTTTTTTAGTTTGTTGGGTGAACTATAATTAGATTTTTTTTTTCTTTTCTGTTTTTTTATGGTTGATTATTAGTTAGTTTATGAGAACAGTCTTTAGCTAAAATTACATCATAATTTATTTGTGGAGACGATGAACCACACTAGTTGGTTCAAAACTTCTCTACAAATGAATTATGATGTGATTTTCACTGAAAATTTTTCTCATAAACTCGGTATGGATCACAAATGCCTTAATTCAACTACTAATATTTTTTAATTAATTATGATTTAATTTTTTTAAATATATTATTTTTTATTATTTATAAATTTATTTAATTTTTAAAAAAAATAATATTATTATTATGTATGTATATATAAATTAACTAAATTCGACTTTATTTAATATAAATATATGATTGATTATCAAAAACAAAACAAATCAATAATAAAATTAAAGAATAAAAACAAATTTTTTAAAATAATATCGTATAATTTTTATGTGTTTTCTCACTTCATTATCTAGTAGAGAGGGGCGTAATATTACATTTGAGGATAAAATCATTGATAAGGTCATATTTTGGTAGAGGTTCGACTTGTTTAAAATAGACATTGAAATTGATTTTTCAATAATATCAATTATATATTAAGATATAGAGTATCGTATTTAATGATTAAATTATTGATGAAATCAAAGGCAAAATGATCAAATTATAAATAAAATGAAAAGAATATTTTTAGAGAAATATTGTGGGTTGATCTTTAATGTAAAGATTGAAATAGATCAGCATCCATCATAAATGAAGACATATGGTAACATTGAGAAGAGAAAATTAAATACATTTTTACCAATTTCATGATTGTCATCCTAAAGAGAGGCTTGCCTAGTAGACCATAGATATTACTTTTTTGTTTCAAGAGGCATAAATGAAGACATATGGTAACATTGAGAAGAGAAAATTAAATACATTTTTACCAATTTCATGATTGTCATCCTAAAGAGAGGCTTGCCTAGTAGACCATAGATATTACTTTTTTGTTTCAAGAGGCTATCATATAATGTATTATCATATTCAAGGATCAAATTATTGATGAGGTTGAAATGAGGTTGAAAGTAAAATAGTTTTGGAGGGATGTTTTGGAGGATATTTAAATTGATGTGTAAATAAACCTAGAACATATCCCTTCTCTATCTCTATGAAGATTTAGCACTAATTTCAGCGAGGTAACAGTTGTGACTTTTCCAAAAGATTTTAGCCCACTGTTTAAAAGAATCATTATTCTGCGTTTGCGTACCGCACATATCTTTCCGAGTGTAGGTAGAAACTGATGACTCTGCCACCGGCCCTTTTCCACGATATTTTCATCTACTGAGTCAATCGCAGGTATCAAATCAAGCTATTCTCTACAACACAACCATTCTATAGAAACAATGACATAAAAAATCCAGAAATTGTATGATATCTCAAAAGCGAATGTGAAGAAATGGATTTCAGAGCCCTTTGTTAATAATGAACCATCAGCTGGTAAAACGTTTTTATAAAAAAAAGACGATATTGAGCATTAGGTTAAAAAAATAATGGTACTTGACTTACTGCCGTTCCTGTGGAATCCATGGTGGAGAGAGGACCATATAGAGGCATAATAGGGTTAGAAAATTTGAGAGGTTTGGATCTCTTGAGTATGCAGGGGTCACGAAAGCCACCTCTGAACGCTACAAGCTCTACATCGGTGAGGATGTTTATAACATTGAATGTTATAATAAAACTAGTGCAGGTCTTGACTAAGCACCTCTGCCCAATTCGCCACTTGCAGCTACTAATAGCACATAAAGTATAAGAAGATCGTTCTTCAGAAACAGAGGCTGATTAATCAGACACATTAGCAGAGAATCCTTATTGGTTCACTTAAGTTGCAGAATTAAATGATGATGGTGTAGTAATGAATACCTTGACAGGGTAGTGGCATAAGAGAGGATGTGACTTCAAATCTCCAGTTTCCTTCTATTTCAATGCCTCGCGAAGACAGCGTGAAATTCTACGACATAAAATTACATCACATCAGGTTGAATTACATGTGATGCTTTGACAGTGATGGGAATAGATTAAAATAAATATTTCTCTAAATTTAATTTGATCTTTGATTTTGGGAATATTTTCAAATGTCTCAAAAAGAGGAATATTTTCAAATGTTCTAAAGAGAAAAGAAATGCTTTCAAATATGATATAGAGTCTGAATGTGATATGCAAGCACCTTAAATTCTGAAATATTTTAAAAATTTAAATATTTTAAAAATTTACAATGGAGATAAAGATGGCTAACTAAAACTGGAAGGTCAAATAATTCTGAAATATTGTAAAATTCTGGATTCTAAAATATTCTAAAAATCTACAATCTAGATAGAGATGACTACCAAGGGTTGGCAGATTTGAAACCTATGTGTGAGGGTTTTCTGTGAGAGTCAGGGGATTTAAGAGGGCCAAAGGTTTGAGGGTTTTCTGCAAAGAGTGTTTTCAGGGCTTTGATAGATATCGGAGTAGTGGGAACATGTTTAGAGGATGTCCATTTGGTCTCAGCTCTGGTCGTGATGAAGATATCAGAAATTGTCACGACGGAGATATCAGAAATTGTGGGCTCTGTTTTGGCAGCTAACAAGGAGCAGGAAGAAAAGGTCACCTAATAAAAGAACATGTGAAAGCGATGGTCCCTGTGGCTATGGTACTTCACTGAGGAGCAGCGGTACAGACTCTTCTTCTCTGGCAGGCGCTTTTGCCTACAAAAGGTGTTTCTCATGCCTCTCCCTTGCATTTGGGGTTACTATAGGGGTTTTCTTCCCCCGTTTTTATGTAGCCCTGTCTCTAGGCATGATGGGTGTGTATGCAACCATGTTAGTGTGATGGGTACTTGGGTGATCTATTCATGGGTATTATATATTGTGGGTTTTTATCCTCTTAGGTTATTTCAAACCCTCTTTTATTTTCATAACACATTTTGGACTTATGATTATGTTCCATGTTGGTGTTTTTCATGATGGGCTTGAGTGCCCTTATTTTGTTTAAGCAAATTTTCCAGCTAGAGATTTTGGCATATTGGTTGGTTCCTATAATGTCTTAGGTTAGAGTTGTCATTTTGGATTGTAATGTCTGCCGAATATGCAATATACAATACATTTCAAGATTATTTCGGCATATATGTTATAAGCATGACTATATAACATTTTTTTATCTAATAAAAACCAAATTTGTTTTTCTCCAGGACAAAAAAAAGAGGAGGATGAGGAGAGGAGTTAAAGATGGCTAACTAGGACTAAAAGGCGAGACAAGGGCAACCCATGGCCTGTGGGAAGCTAAATTCCACTCACTGTCACTGTCACGTTCTCTTCATTAGCAAGAGGTCCTTGTGTACTTAATCTTAGATCCACATATTGAGTTGAATGCCCACACGAATGCAAAGTCCTTTTGTTAATACATCCAAATGCTCTTCTTTGTGCCTATCCTCCACACGTATCAATGGTCCCATTTTCAGGAACATTCATCGGCACCGTAAGCTTGCATACCCACCAAAAGTGCACAAATATAGCAAATACCACCGCATAATCAAATTTCACTGGTGGCTTGTACATCAAACATGAAAACCTTCCTCATTTCTTGTCATCCCTTGTTGAATTCCTATCAAATTTCTATATTCATTTAAGTTGGAAATATTACTTCATAGTGAGTTTAAAACCAGAAGCAATCTATAGTTTTGAATTTGACATTTGGGCGTTGAAGTAACTTGTGGGACACTTCAAACTTGGAATATTTCTCATCTTAAATTCTTTGTTCAGTAGCTTGTTCCTCTACACTGAACTTGACGACTGGGTGTCGAAGTAACTTATAGAACTCAGAAAATACATATATTTAACTATTAAAGTGCTTTATCACAAGATTCTTTTAATGTTATGGCAAGAAAATAAAATAACTAAAAGCCAAGTAATATACCTAGCAAGCATATGTAAAAGATGTAGCAAATTTAAACAAAGTTGCAAACACTAATTCCCAATTATACTTGTAAGCTTCTTACTTTGGATTGCTAATTGCTTTCCTTCCTATTTCTTCAGGGACCTTTAATTTCAACGCAAATAATATTTAAAATCTATCTAAATCAATTAAGTTGAAAATTTAATAATAATACTTTTTGAATGTTCATTTTCAAAAGAAAAAATTATGAAACACATTTTTTATTTATGCATTTTAAAAATTTTTGATGTAGATTTAAGCAAAAACGTGTGGGTATTTATTAGATTTAGAATTTAATTTCATATTAAATTAGCTTACCCTTAATGTCCAAGTTGAAAAAAATAATTTAAAATAGTTTTTTAGTTTTCAAAATAATATTTATGATGATATTATTATTTTAATTTTATTAACTATTTTTAAATTTATTTTGTTACTGCACATTTTATTTAGTGCTTATTTTTTAGCATAAAATTCTTCAGATGAACAAAGATTTTTCTTGACAATGGGGTTGAAATGGGTGTGAGCTCTAATGTACTTATACAAATTGGAGACAATGTTGTTAATCCTATAGTATTTTTCTTTTTCCAAAAAAATTTGAAGTCTCCTAAAAAAAATTGTGTATGGTTCAAATGAAAGCAAAGATAGGTTTTCGAACTCTAAATAAGCATAAAGATATAGCCATAAAAGTCACAATTCAACATCATTTTTTTGCAATAGTGAATTTGTTATAAAGGTGAAAATGGAAAATCATAAATTTCACCAGCGAATTTGTTTGTTGTCCAATAGCAAGTAACATTAGTATTGTGCTTATTGCTCAGAAGCAATGTTGAAGGAATTGAATATAATAAGTACCCAATTATGGCTCCAATCTTTTACAATAGAGTAGCTTTCTATAAGCTATTGAATTTTATTAGTATTTTATTTCGAGCTGTAAGAGTGTTAGTCTTTAGGCATAAAAAGATATTATAGAATTAGTTTATGGTTACACTTCGCTAAAAAATAAAAAATCGTTGAAAAAGGAGGACGTGAACAATATTTCATAAAAGCATACAATGCATGCTGAAAATTTTGTAATCTTTGATTTTGCTATATAAGTTTGAGAGTAGGGGTACATTTCTTTTTTGTTTTTTTTTGGCATTTGGATTTAGGTAATTAGATAATGACTCGTAAACTAATAGTCTTGTTATAATTGCTATTAAAATTTAATAAATTAACACGAATTTCAAAATTTTAATTTTAATCTTTTATTTATGATATAAATCAAATCTTTTATTTGGGACATAAATCAAGTAATTTTATAAAATTGATTTTATTTTCCAAATGTTTGAAAAACCAATTTTATATATGTGAAAGTATATAACTCTATAATTTTGGTATTAATTAAATAGCAAGTTCATTCTAACTTTTTATAAAAGAAAAGTTTGCATCTTTTAGTAAGTTTTAAGAACATAAAATAAGCCATGTTATCATTATTCTGCTTTCTTAAGCTTTAAGAATATAAAATAAGCAATGCTATTATTATTCATGCACAATATTTTAATACCATCATTTATGCATAATGTTTTTCTTGTGAGGTAGATATTTTTTTCTTGAAAAATAGTTCCATATATTTAAGCAATTATCTAATGAGACGACTTCTTGACACTTTTTTGGTTAGAACTTTTAGTCATTTTACTCAGAAACCAGTGAGAAATAGAGAAATTGTAATTTTAAGTTGTTGAGTTTGAATAATCGAAGCACTTGAATGCTAATCTAAAGCACTGAACCCATTTTTTTATTCAAAACTGTAATTTAAACAACATAATGTTATGATTTTATAAAATACGTGTGAGGAATTCTAGCAAGAAAAAACAAAAGTCACCTTCTTAGAGTATGTTATTTCTAATCATCTATGATATTGTTTTACCCTTGGAAAAATCGTAATTTTCATTAATAGGAAAATTCCATGTAGATGCTATGAGCATATGCAAAATATAGTGGTTGTGTGCCAGTCCAATAATTAAGAGCCAAAAATATGTTCTCCATGCAGGGAGACAGTCTTTTAATAGTGTTGTATAAAATAAACTTCAAAATTTTTATTCTACACAGAGAGCATTCCTGAGGACATGTACTGAATATGTATAAACATAGTAAATATAAACAGAAATAAAATAGTCGAATATCAAATGATTTTAGGCTCATGTTCATCCTGATCTTCCTGGTCCATATATGGGCGGTGGTAGTACGGGTACTGTTCACCTCCCCACTACTCCTGGATCATCCAGATGTTGCATGGCCTAATTGCTGCCACTTTGAAAAGTTTGTGAGCGATGGAGTTTTGTTTCCTGTATATATGGTGACAAAAAAATTGTCAAAGTATGTGATGTATCTATGCACCTCATCCTATAGATGTCGCAATTTGAATGCATGACATGTTGTGGTTTTATTAATCCAGTTGCATACAATTTTTGAGTCATCAAAAACTTGTAGATTATGACAGTCTTTTTCAATTACAAATTGAATGAGGTATTTGGCAGTGATGAGTTCAGCAAAATTGTTTGTTCCATTTCCAAGTCCCATTTGAATAAGATAGTAATGTGTATCTGAAATATATCGAACAACCCCACCTCCATATCCTATTTCTTGTGTTGATCCATCAAAGTACGCCCAGGGCTGTGAGTGATTGATGGACTTGGGGATGATGGTTCTGGGTGGAGAGGCGGCCTCGTCCTCAAGAAGTTAATTGTAATCAGCTATAATTCTAGTTGTGATGGATGGCCAATGTGGGGCGATGTCCAAGAAAACAATGCAGTTCCTGCCTATCCAGATTTCCCAACTAATGAGTAGGGGGAGGTTTCTTGCAATGAGCAGTGTTGCGGATGTCCACCAATTTGGCCATACCTCCTTGGTTGTCTACCCCTCCAATTGATAGGTGAGAGAGTGTGAGATAGAATGGAGTTCCAAAGATCAATTGTAATAGGATAGGAGAGGAAGAGCTGATCCAAATATTCAGTGCTATACTTACGTAGGCAGCACCAGTAAGGTCCATATAGCCCTCTTCTAATCGAGTTGACTCCCATAGGCACCTTATTCTTTAGTATGGACCACATAAGTAATCTTGTTTGGGGAGGTGCTTTGAGCTTCCACATATCTTTCCACCATGTTTCAATGTGTTGTGGCTTGTGTCTATTGGCCAGTTGTAGATACCCCTCTCTTGGGGAGTACCGACTGATTTTTGCAATGGCCCATGTGATCTCATCCTCCCCTTCTCTTAGTCGAATGTGGGATTCCTTGAGAGCTGTAGTGTAGGTACTCCAAGCTTGGTGGCAATGTAAAGGAAAGAGAAAGCTATGGGCTGTCTTCCAAGCTTGGTGGAGGAAGGTTAATCTCTTTTCATCCACAATGTGCATTATGTGTGTGATTCCTTTCTTGTTGAGGTTCTGGAGTAAGCCTTGAGGTAGCTGGTTGCATTTCCACATCCTATCCAAGGGTCACGGCTAATTCAGACAGATGTCCCATAATCATCTATGGTATTGAATTAGTTCAAACAAAAATATCTAATGGATGGACATTTTGAATTCTCTAAGGGCTCAGAATGAAAATATTATGAATGCATGGATGCTTTAGTAATGTGTTTCAACATTATTTGTAGAAATTAATGCAAATGGGAAAGAAAAGGTAATGACAGACTATCATGGGCCTTCCAATGCGAGATATTAAGTACAATATTATATTTTCTAGTAAATATTTAGCATGGACTGAAGAATATCGAAAGAGCAATAATATTGATTGGATTGCAAAAATCTCTTCATATAGTATTCCTAACTTTACTAGAAGAGATAAAATGAATCTAGAAGCTAATGTTCAAATTCAAAGGATAATGCTTCCATGCAATATGAGGTGGATGTATTTATGTATTCATTGTTTATATGATGGTTTACTACTGATTTATCATTTTTCATATGTGTTAGAATTTCAAACTTTCTTATGTAGGTATGCTTGCTCATGCAGCCTAGAGGAAAAAAGAGGAAAACATACAATGAAATGAAGGCCCTCATTTTTTAAAAGGATAAATGTCAATTCCTTCAAATTCATGAAAGAAAAATATTAATATACAACATGTATGGCCGTGATGTTGGTGGTCTTGTTATGGCCAATATGAAACTTTAGGTAATGCTAGGTCCCTACATAAGCCAAATCCATCAAGGGACATGGTTATTTTATGTAGAAAGTTGTTTTTTATTGAAACTGTTAATTGAATCAACATGTAAAAATTTACATTAAGAATATGTTGATGTGGATGAAACAACTTAAGATAAGGATTTATTCTTCTGAAGGAGAGATCTTGTTAACATCTATAATTGTATGATGATAGGAAACTATCAATTGCACAAAAGGATGAAATGAGTGTGAACCTTTGGTGTAAAAAAACATTAGGATATTTTTTATTTTACCAAAATCCCTATGGTGAGGAGATCCCTTTTATAGATGGAATCAGATGAAGTGGATTTTGGATACCATGGTGAAGAGATACCCTAATAGTCATGAATTCAACATTTTATACAAATAAATATGGGGTGATGTATTTTCAATGATTGATTTAGTACAATCATTTGATTTGTAGTGATTCAATGTGGTCGATGAACTTCACTTCACTTCATATGATTTTTAAATGTGGTAGTCTCAATTGTACATCATAGTGATGTTAATGAGTAGTGGCACCACATAATACATCACAAGTTATTACACTATGGTTGGAGCACCTCATGCAGAGGTGTTATCAAGTTTACCTTGATTGGAAAGTTAATGCCTTCATGGCCAATGACGCATTAGCTTAAATCACTAATTTGAGGTAACTTCAATATTCGTGTTTCACATTACAACTTGTGTTTATTCTTAAAATGCCACACTTAAAATGAACTAAATTTGGTAGGAGAATAAAAAGGTACAAATTTATCTTGTGTTTTTGGCACGTATAGAGTGCATGACCAAAAAAGTGAAACGATTAGCTAGTAGTCTAGAAAAATAAAATTAAATGTTTAGTGAACCAGTTTCTATAATGAAAATTTATTTTATCATGAAACCGTCAATTTAATTGATGGGTTTTTCAACAAATTTATAAATGAGAAGACACCCTTAGACTATTTTCACAAGAACTTGGTTGCTAGTGATAAGGTTCATAATTTCACATGTTATTTTTTAGGTTTATTTTCTTGCCTTTTATAATGAGGATATATCTTGAATAACATAGTTTCTACATTTACGGATGTGAGTACAAGGTTAGTGATATTTTATGCATGCTAATCAAGAGACAAATAATGTTTTAGAATCATGCCACAATTAGTTGAGGACAAGAAGAAAATGTGTTGATATGATGGATTATATGTTCTACATCCTCCTAAAAAATGTTGACCCCTATTATTGGTTGAAGGAAATTTTTTAAATGGAAGGATATTCGAATAACTACAAGAAAGAGAGGCAGTTTAAATCATTAGTAGAAAAAGTAATAAAAAATCTAGAAAGTGATTGTAGGCCTCATGAGATCATATTTCACACTTATTGGATGATGAGTCAAGCTAAATATCATAAATAGTATCATGTCATCTAGCATCCCTGAATTTTATAGCTTGTGTTTTCCTAGGGTCTATTCATGGAAACATTTACAAGCATGTTATAAAGGGGGATTAGTTATATTTCCCCTCATTTGATCCAAAACCATTACTGAATCGTGATACCAACACCTGATTCATTTAATCGTCGTCTTAATATAAGTATAGAGGCACCATACCTCTATGCATATGTGATACAATTTGTTATGGTTAGTTAAAATGTTGATGTAGATGTTGAATGCCTTCACTTTCATAAGGAATATTTGTTTGGATACTCAAACCTTCCTCAAATAGTCATCTTGCTACTCTGAGCAAGACTAGATAGTTAATTCATATGGTTTAAAAAACGTTGGATGGTGCCAATAATATTCATATTATGGATTATGACTTCACCCTTGGGTTGGGTTATTTTGAGTTATCTTTGAAGAGGAATAAGAGTTCCCTTAGTCCACAAAATAAAAATAAAAGAAAGTAAATGGAGTGATAGCTTTGAAATTGATTTGAATTTCCTCACATGTAAATGTGAACCAATTTAGTTTAAACATCTTAATAAGTCAGGTCATTCTTGCTTAAAAAGTGTGTCATCTATTGTCCAAAATGAGTCCAACATTCAATACTCTAATTTTCCTAAGTGAATTTCACAGAACATAGATATCAATATGTTTTTATTTTTATATGTATACACCACTATTTTTCAATGGATTCATGTGCATATGTTTGTAGAGGTGCATCATCCCACTAATGTGCCTTCAATTCATGGAAAAACGCAAATGTAGTATCACTCTAGTTTTCATAACATTCCAAACACATTTAATGGGACTCTGAATTGTTTTAAAAGATATTTTTCTCAGGGATATGAATTGACATTATTCTCACTTCTAGTCAGCCCCTTTTCACCCTATAAACCCCACTCTTATTTGATCATTATCCTTCTTTTCTCACCATTAATAGGAAGTAACAACATGAAGGGGCTTAGAGGTAAATTATTGCTATTTATTATTGATTCCATTGTATTTATTGGTTAAAGGGTATTAGTTGATATTAATTTCCATTAATTAAGGTTTTTTTTCTAAGTCTTCTAACCCACAAAACATCCCATCATTATTCTCCATAATTAATATGGTTGCATGTCTCAAGAGGTAAATCCATGACATGGGTTTTCTATTCAACACCTTAAAGAATATTTTCTATTTATCAAGTTAACAAAATGTTGATTGAGGGATGTGTTGGATTTTGGTCAAAGAAACAGTCAACAACTCCCAAAATGGAGTGCCCAAATGGAGTATCAATCCAACACAACAATTCACCAATATCCACATATGAACAAATTCTTTTTAGGTTGTATGTTAAGCTTGATCCTAAAGTTGTAAAGAAATCCATCTAGATTGTCTATTCTAATCAATTTTGATATGTGTTGATGACTCCCATGAATGAGACAAGGGATTTGTGGAATATCACTATCTGTCATATCCATTATGTAAACAACTATATATAATAACCATTTTTCATTGTAAAGGGTTGATTGGTCTAAGAAAATTAGTAATTCTTTTTTTAAGAATGTGATTTGATTGATCTTATCACAGGGAAATTCTATGTTTTTATGTACTTTTGAGAGAAAGTAATATAAAATCTATTTGTCGGCATTTTCCACGATATGGTTCTATTTTATCCCTATGTATAATATACTTCATTTTTAGTCAATGCGACATTGGTTGGGAAGTGTCCACAAACTATTAGACAATGTGACATTGGTTGGGAAGTGTCCAAAAACTATTAGACAATGTGACATCATTGATGTGAAACATATGGAACAGGATGAATGTTGTCATTGATGTGAAGAGGAAACTTGCTCAAGATTGAGTAGGTGGGGACCAAGTAGAAAAGAAAAATTTAAATGAGGAATTTTGATCAAACCTCAAATTTGTTAAAATTTGTGTAAGTTTAGGAGGTAGACCATTCAATAAGTGAATTAATCAATCCACATAGATTATGGACTCCTTCCACTTGTTCGTCATTTAATAGAAATAAAGCATCGAAATTTGATCTGGATTGGATCATTTAATTTTTTTCATCCATCTCGATGCATTAAGAGTGGAAAATTTGGAGGAATTATCTCATGTGACCGCTTTTACTGGTGAGACCCAGTTTTGTGAAACAGGGTTTGAAACCTTTCAAGAGAATTTTGAGGCATCAAATGATGTTTTTCTGGGGGTAAAATTTTGTTTCTTTAGTGCGGAACCATTTCATGTTATTATACACACAGATATATTTCCAACAATGCAAGAAGCGTGTCAATCAGAGTCCGTATGCAAAATTTATGACACTTAGAAGTTGACCTTCCTCTTTTCAAACCCATAGTTTAGGAGGATTTCATGTGAGCACCCATTATTCATGAAAAAAGGGGTTAGCCACATGTTTTGGATGTAAAATACTCTAGAAGAGTTTATAATGTAACTCTAGTTACAAGTTGATGTAGTCAAACTTAACCACTAGTAGGCTATCAGGTTGTTTTATAACCGAACCACTAGGAGGAAGAAGCATTCCATTCTTTTGTGAGCATTTTGTTCCATAGTTGAGAAATGATATCTAGGAGAGATAGGAAGTAGAGCACATAAAAAGGATTTGTGCATTGTATCAGTCCACGAGCCACATGCATTACTTCTTTGTACTTGTAGCCTTATTTTCCACCCAGAGAAAGAGAACAAAACGATATCACCATCTAGTTCGTTTTTGTCCCGAAAGCGTTTCCCAGAGCATATATTATGTCTTATGTGTGTGTGTGAGCTTATTTTTTTGTTCTCTACTTTTATGCATAATTTCCATTCGCATGCATGCACTAATTACAGTTAAATTTACACATTTAGAAGTTTTAATAAAATTGTAATAGTATAGATTCTAAGATTTTTAATATAATAATATCATATCTATTGTGACGAACTGTCCAGTGGAATATCCACGATAGTTTACGGATCAAAATTTCTAAAAGGTTATTCTGGCGTCCAGGAATCTGGGTCATTTAGGTCCACATTTATATCTAGGTGCTCACAATAATTAGATGTCGGATTCATTTATCTAATCATACACAAAGAAACACTTTTCCAAAGGACCCAATGCTCATATTCTTGCTCTGGCTCGAAGATGTACATGTGGTGCCTAGTCAATCCACAAGCGATGTGGATGCTAGCTAATAGGATTGATTAGGTAGAAACACATGTCACTTGTTCCTAGCCTTTTTGGATGACCAATTAGAGAGTTAATGGACGGAAAGTGGTAGAGATATAATATGACAATGGGTCCTAGATGATGTTAGTTTGGGCATCAAATGTTTTTTTGATTGTGTATCATGATATAATTTAAATATAGATCTAGCATGATACAAAAATGTTAGGTCCCATATCAGGGTACTAAGCACTAGATGCTTTATTGATGAATAATTTAATAAAAAAGGGTTAGTATCCTATATGACATGGAATAAATATGATGTGGCAAGGAGATGATGTGACTGTAGTAGTGAGCGACACATAGTGGTGTTAGAATGTGACATATGGTAGATGATGTGGCTAATGAGATGTAGGATGGACCACATGATGAATAGTGATTGGTCCATGGTCATTTGATGTGGCAAAACCATAAGTATTAGGAATCATGCCAATACTAGGATTGGAAAGGTTTTCTCGTGTTATTGTTTTTTTCCAAAAGGTCAAATAGATGTGGTTAAATGATTTGGCCACAAATAGCCAAGGGATTAGCTCTTCAGACCATGTGTATATTGTATCACGTCATTGTGTAATGACCTCTTCTAATATGTAGGAAGAGCACAATATCTAGTGTGGATGGTTGAGGTTCCATCTTATCATGATTTTGTGCAAGTGAATTATTTCACAATGGTCTGGTATACCATAGTATTGAGGTACCAAGAATAGATGTTAATACTTGAGTAATCTAATATGTGATGTCTTTCTATGATGAGGAAATTGTTGTTGTGATGAGGAAAATGCCATCAATTGTAGAATTTGCCAGCTAACAAACCATCTACTAGTTTAATAATCCTACTAGTACTAAGATGTAGGAAATTGGAGTATAATGGGTCTCCAGTATCCTGTAGGGATGTTCAAGGTTCCAGTCATTTAATGCTCTAAGTAGAAGACCATGGTCATGAGGGTTTGGTGGCTTAGCGTGGGAGCTAGTCAGGAATTGGTATCCAATTATCTAGGTGTTCAAGAGGGTCCTCATTAAGAAGGGACTTGAATTAGAAAATTTCAAATAAATCATTTAAGACTTCATCCTAAGAAAAGGTCATGGGGGTTTGATGGGTGATCCCCTAAAGATGGTCAAGGAATCTCGGTATCGAGGGTTTCAAATTATGTCCCTACAAAAGAAAGGACCTAGATTTTGGATATTCTAGAACAAATGTTTGGATTTTGGTCACAATACTTGGTCATAGTATGAACTTCGTGGTATAAAGCCTAGGGTTGAGAAATTGTGAAAAAATAGTATCTAGGTTATCTAGATATCCAGGTTCCTATGGAATTTTCAATTTAGGAACCAAGTTACTGAAGCTTGTGATCTCTAGCCATGGTTTTTTGGCATCCAATGGTATTATCCATAAAAAGGGATTCAAGGCATCCTATGTGATCAAATTAAATCTCGATGAGGTGTCAACCTAGATCTTGATACTTTTAATAAATAACTTGAGTCAATAGAGTTAGTTGTGTCGATATGGATGTGATGAGATAGAGTAGTGACTTAAGATTGAGAGGCTCTGAAAACAATGCTAAATTTTATGGGCCAAGTATGAAGATATATAAACATGAGGTCCGAAAAAATTGTGTAATCTACACGAGGAATTTTTTCAAACAAGAGCATCAAAGGGAATTTTAAAATTTTTGATACATATATATGATTTATTATTGTAACATTGTCTGAAATACAAATTGTTCCAAACTAAGATGATCAAGATGAAGAATGTTTTTGGTTAAGTAAAATATGTTGTTGAAGAATAAATGAGAAAGTAAAAATGAGTGGTGTAGCAAGTAATAGAAGCAATCTTTGAGAAGATCATCCCTATGATGAGAAAAGTGTAGTGATAGAGTTGTGAAGTACATAACAAAGAGAAAAGTGAAGAATTGTGAGGAAAGGAGTAGAACAAGAACTCAAAATTGATCAAGTGATCAATATCTCCTCTAGGTTGGTGAGTGTAAATTAAGGGATCATTGTCTCCTTTAGGTTGGTATTTGTAAATTAGGGGATCGATGTCTCCTTTAGGTTGGTTCCTATAAATCAAGGGATTGGTGTCTCTTTCAAATTGGCTCCTATAAATTAAAGGATTGATATCTCCCTCCAATTTGTACTAGTAAATTTATGTAATAATAGGTTTCTGCCTACAATAATTATTCAAATAAGTTTTGTTGTTTTCTCCCTTTAATGGTTTCCATGTACATATCGTGTTCTCATGTGTTTCACACATTATATTGTTTGAATTATTTTTGACGTGAATTGGCCATTATATTTATTCACCATCCTCTTAGTATAATTTTAATTCCAACAATTAGTATCAGAGAAAGCTTCCTTCAATAGTAGTCTAGCCACTAGAATCATGATACCATAAGAAACATGGCCAATCAATATGGTCATTTCAAAAATAGATCTCCCATGTTTATTGGAAAAAACTATTTTTTCCAAAAAGGGAGAATGAGAGCATATCTTATGTATCTTGTTGCTAATGTTTGGTATGTAGTGGTGGATGGATATAACGAGTTAGAAAGTACTTTGGTTAATAAATATGGAAAACTAAATTTCACCTACAATGCAAAAGCAATGAATGTTATCCTTAGTGGCCTCTTAGAGTCAGAATTTGTCAAAGTTATGCATTAAAAAAAACAAAGGATATATATGAAAAAGTATAGAGCACATATGAAGGATATGACCATGTTAAGAGAGCTAAACTTAAAGTTCATTGAATCAACTTTGAAATTTTAAGGATGAAAGGAGCTGAAAACGTTCTATCATTATTCCTTCATGTGGATGAGATAGATAATACTATTAAAGGTCTTGATGAAGTGATTAATTAAGCTAGACTAGTTCAAAAGGTTTTGAGATCTCTCCCTTCTTGATTCGATGTAAAAGTTTCAACCCTGAAAGAGTTGAAATATCTTAGAAAAATATCCATGGATCAACTTCATTGTGTCCTAATAGCCAATGAGATGAGGATCATTAAGGAGAATTCATGGTCAAGTGAAGCATCCTTCAAAATAAAATAGAAGACACATGAGCATGATTTTTCATGCTTTGAATCTAATTAGGAATAATCATATTTTGTAAGGAAGTTGAATAAAATATCTAGAAAGTATAAAGATAATCAACCTTTCAAGTGTTCCAATTGTGGTAGAATTGTTTATTTTGCTTCCAAGTTCCATTATGCAAAGATGGGTAATGAATGTGATGAAAAAGAAAATAAATCTAGGAAATTCAAGGACAATACTTTCCAGAAGAAAGGATTCTATTCTAAAAAGGACAATAGCTCATTACTAGAAGAGGATGAACAGTTATCTGATGAATATAAGGAAAAATATTTCATTCTTTTGGCCATATATGATTTTATGTGTCCAAATGCCAAGATAGAAAACAATGATTATGAAAAGGATGAAAAGGAAAGTAATGGATATATATCATATGATGACATAGAAGACATTCTCTTCTTAGCCATGGAAGAAAAAAACAATTAGAAAGAGAAATCAAATGCAGTGAAATCTATCTCAAAAGGAAGCAACAAAGGAAAAGCTAATCTTCCACTCTATTTTAGTTGTGGCAATGGTGTTCTTTTTACTTCTATATGTCCATATACAAAATATGAAGGAAATGATGATGATGGTGATCTAGTATTCATGAAGGCTCAAAATTGTTGATTAAAAGAATAAGGATAAATTGGAAAAGAAGACAAATGTAGAGGAGGAAACTGAAGGTAAGAAATTTTTTCAATGTGAGTTGTCTGATGCCTTAGAGGAGATAAAGAGTCTCATGATAATAAAAATTATCAACCAAAGCTATTGTAGAAGTATGAAGATAAGGATCATGATATTTATGAAATAGAGAATATGGTTGCCATATTCAAAACTCAATTAGAGGAAGAAAGGAGAATGAAAGAAGTGGTGACAATGTAGCTAGAAGAAAAGGAAGGGCATTGTTTGAAACTAGAAGCTAATATTTTTTCCTTAAGAAACTACCTTTAACAGACAAATGATTAGTTGAATTTTAGAAAGAGCTATGAAATATTAGATGATATTCTTCGTTTCCAAAGATCTAATTTTATCAAAGAAGACATTGATCATCATGAAGTTGTTAAGGAAGAATTAAGTGCAAGCACATCAAATATAGAAAAACCGAAGAGCTATTTTATTGTGCTTAAAGGAACTACCAATCAATCAAGAAAAATGAGAAACAAATCCAAAGATTTGTAGAATATTGATTAAACTAGGCACAAAAATAATGGAAAGAAGATGAGAATCAACTAAAGAAAAATCATATCAATCCCATAGGTAGAGATGAAGTAAGAAAGCAGCCGAAATCTGAAATTCCTCAAGAAAGCAACTAAACCCATCCAATTCCCTCAAAAGGATCGATTCCTCCAAGAAGACCCTTCCCATCAAGGTGCTAGGATTTCTTTAATGAACATTTTTTTTATTTAGCCATAAAATAGAGTATTGTACATAAAGAAGTAGAAAATGTTCTCATCAAACCTCAGTGATCAACCCTATTATATCTAGAAATTCCTAAAATTATGCAATCAAGAACCTCTATTCATTTCCTCCCTTATTGGATCACAATGGATTTTTGAAGTGAAACAATTTCAAACAAAAATCTCATTATTGCAAAGTTAGGATATTAAGGCCTCAAGATCAAAGAAGAAAAGAAAACATCATCATCAATAGAAATCAAAGTATGAAGATATGGAGATGGAAGAAAAAAAATCATAAAGAATGAAGCATATATCCATGTGTTCAATACAAAAAAATTCAATGGTATACCAATAGTGGATGCTCAAATCATATGACAGGTGATAAAACAAAATTTCTCTCTTTCAAGGAAGTTAAATTCCACACAAATTCAAGGGATGGATTATGCAAATATAAAATTTGTTAAATTCCACACAAATTCAAGGGATGGATTATGCAACAACTTGAATGTCCTATCTACATTGATTTTAGAATCCTTCCACTTATTCACCATTTAACATAAAGAGGCCATTCATATTTATAACGAGTTATCTAAGAATATTTTGGACATATATTTTTCATTGATAACAACCACTGTCATTGATTCAAAGGGGAATTCTAGGGAAGAAGTGGTTTCATTTATAATTCAAAGGGTGCAACATAATACTACAATGTCTTCAAGATCACATCAGTTGGTATCAAATTGGGTTGAGGTTTATAGGTCTTTTTATTATATTTGTGGAGTTTAAATGAAGCTATGTATAACATGGTTGGATAGTCCTCTCTGATACCTTTCCAATGGTATATTACAATTGATCAAGCTCTTCCCAGATGAGAAGATATGTTAGTTTTAAGTCGATATTTGTAATAAGGGAAAAACACAATTGTTTTAAATATCACACATCATTAGATCGAAACTATGATTTGTGAAAAAACTATGATAGATGGTACATGAACTTGCACATTATTTAACTGAGTTAAATATCATGCATCCTGGGGTAAATCTTGTTAAAATTTTCAATTATTAAAGTTATATCTTCAATCTTTAAGTGAAAATAGTAACCAATAACCATATAGAAGACATTCAAAAAACAATAAGACAACAAATTTGGTCCAAGACTAGGGAAATACCCCACTATGGGGGAAAACATTTAAGAATATTCTTCTATTATATCTTCATCAAATTTTCAGCAGAGATACATAAGAAGAGTACAATATCCTTTTCTAAATAAAAACAATATAACCCATTTTTAAAATAGGACATATCTTCTGGAGTGAGATCTGATAGATGGAAATCTACAAAAATGCAAGAGAGAAATCTTGATTGGATTTGGTAATGATGAAAAGAAATAATAGGCTTCCAATCAATTTGCTAACAGTGAGAGAGATAAAATACTGATGTAAGAAATTTATCACCAATGTGAAAGAGATCATCAGTGATGATAAGAGAAATATTACTAATAATAGCTTCCACAAGTTTTGAGGTATTCTTCACATTGTCTTCCAGCTAGATTCTAAACAAGAGGTTGATCCTCTCACCATACCACAAAGATAGATCTCATATAATATTCCCTTATGAGGCTCAAACCTAAGAATGAACAGAGATCTATGAAGGCATAAGCTTGGGCCAAATCATAATTCTAAAATGGCATCCTGAGGTGGCTCAGATCTAGATTTGTGTGAGGAAGATATCGAATGTATCAGATCTATATCTGTGGAGGCATATTTGAAGTAATTCTTGACCTATTTACAAGCCCAAAGTAGTTATAATCTTTGACCAATCAATGAACTTAGATCATAGAATAATGAACAACCAAATCACAATCTTCAATAAAATATAGAAGAGAAATTTCTTCATTTGATATGACCCTTAATCATCTCTTTGAATACCTTCACATAAGAGAGAAAATGAGAAATGTGTGCATGATCGAATTACATATCAAGGAAAGTGGATTAAACTCTTTATATATCCATCATGTGATATGAATGAGAGTGTTTGAAGGAAATCAAACTAGCCATCATGTAAGTTTCTAGGCAAGTCGAATTGACCATCTAGAAGAACTAGTCTAGCACTTGTGGATCCACTTGAAAATAATTCGCTTCATAAAGTGTTTTTTTTTATAAATAAATTTATCCCTTAGTTGCATAAAATTTAACACTCCTTCAAAACTATGGAGGAATTTCCATTGATAGTTTCAAATTTGTTGTACTTGTCAAATCATCATGACTCATGTTGAATATTCTCGAATCTAAAGAAGAATACTCATGATTGGGGAGCCTCAGCTACCACCCTGAATCCAAGCTCAACTAAATAAAGGCTAAGAAACCATTACCATCGATTCTCAAGCTCCAACCCAACCTAAATATCATCATGGAGCCAGATGCTTCCACCCAGCATTAGCGAGCCACATGCTACAACCTGGAACAAATACCATTGGGGAGACTCATGCTACCACCCTAAATGAGTATGCTCAGTCATGAAGAATAAGAAAATGTTGCTCAACCAATTAGGCTAAGAATCCTTACAGGCTAAGAGTACATAATATCTCAAGAACACCAACATCATTGAACTTGAGTAAGATACTACTTACCATGTCTTGTAAGGATCACAATATAATCTCAAGTAGCCATCAGCCATTAGCCATATGTGTGGGAAACAAGATGCATGACTATGGCATAATCCTGATTGGAGGTCCCTCATCCCTAGGGGCTCACTAGCTTAAATCCTCATCCCCAGGGGCTCACTAGCTCAAATCCTCATCCCTAGGAGATAAACTAGGGGCGGGGGCAACCACACATGTCAATGTTCTTGATCATCTAGGTCTTGGACCCGGAAGGGGTACATCCCTTAATCCAAGCATATCTCTGAAGAATATAAATTTCTTCTTCGGCAATGCTTTGGTAAGTATATCAGCAATTTTATCATTAGTATGAATATGGTGGAGTCTCACTACTCCTCTTTGTACCATGTCTCAAATCAAATGATATATGATTTCAATGTGCTTGGCTCTATCATGTAATACAGGATTAAAAGACAATCATATCCCACTCATCTCATCACAAAATACCACTGTAGTATTTAGGACTTGCTCAAATAACTCTCCAGAGAGTTTTCTTAAGCAAACAAAATCAAAACTAGCTAAGCTAGCAATAATATACTCATCTTCAAAAGAACTGAGAGCAATCGACTTTTGTTTCTTACTCATCCAAGAGATGATGTCAGATCCCAAAATGAAACATTAACCTGAAGTGATTTTTTTGTGAATAATATTGCCTTCCCAGTCAACATCTATATAACCATGAAAATTTGTATTCCCAACAGTATATTGAAGACCAAAATTAATTGGCCCGTGTAGATATCTAAGCACATGCTTAACAATAACTTAGTGATTATGTAAGGGCTTGGTCATGAATTGACTCAAGGTGTTTATAGCATAGAAAATATCAGGACGAGTGTTCCCTAGGAACATAAATGCTCCAATCAACTAACAATACTTAGATGGATCAGATAAATTAGGTCTAGCTTCATCACCTCATAGTTTCTTGAAGTTCATCTCCATGGGAATGCTCATGGATTTGCAATCTACCATTCCAAACCTTTCCAATATCTTTACAACATACTTCCCTTGGGAGAGAATACTTTTGCAAGGTCTCTGCTAGACCTCCAAGCCCATAAGGAAGTGCATAATCTCAAGGTATTTTATTTCAAATTAACAAGAAAGATCCATTTTAGACTTAATCATCATAGCTTCATTACCTGTCAAAAATATATCGTCAAAATATAATACCAAAATCAAAGGCATACCTTGTACAACTCTAAAGTAGAGATTTGGATGAGAATTGCTCCTCGTGAATCCCAACTTTATTAAGTATTTTTCAATGAGATAATACCAAGCCTTAGGGGCTTGATTTAATGCATAGAGTGCTTTCTTCAATCTACATATATGTGTTCTTCTGTCATGTACCTCAAAACCTTGATGTTGTTCAACATATACTTCCTTTTGAAGAGAAACATGAAGAAAATTTGTCTTGACATCCATCTTATGGAGAGACCACCCTTAACTAGCAACTAAATAAATAATAGATCAAATGGTGGTATAGTGAGAGAAAGGAGCAAAGATGCCTTCATAATAAATTCCATCTTTCTGAGAGAATCCTCGAGCCACAACTCTTGCTTTATATTTTTTATTACTTCCATCCATGCCATGTTTTATTTTGAACAAACACTTTGAAGTCCCAATTGATTTGCTCTGAGCTCTAGGAAAAACTTCGCATACATCATTTTTCATAAGGTATTTATATTCTTCTATGATGTCATCCTTCTATACTTGGTGCTTTACTGCTTATTCAAATAATTGTGGTTCACTCTGTATGAAATAACTCATAGCAAAAACATTTTTTTATATCGACTGGGTTTCTTTCTTTATCTAAAAGTGCCCTTGGGAGTAGTATGTTTTTAGCATATTGTAGAGTATCATGAAGTCATATAGGCATTTTCCTATATGGGGGAGGATCTAATGGGTCCATAGGCTCAACAAGTTCATCTAGGTCCTCATAATTAGGTTCATGCATAAAGTGATCCAAATCATCATTTGTTTTTTTAGAAGAGATAGAAGGAGGACAAAGTCTTACATTTTCAAGAGTTGCATCTTCATCAAATGTTACATCTCTACTTAAGTATATTTTTCTTTGACCGGGTACATAAATTTTAAATGCTTTAGAATCTTCACAATATCCCACAAAAATACCTTTCTTTCCTAAAGCCTCAAGCTTGTTCCTCTTTTCTTTTGGTACATGAAAATGAAAAGGGAAACCAAAGATCCTTAATACATCAGGTTTCTTTTGTAGAAATTTTGAATAATTTAACACATATTCAACAGAGATTATCTTGATCATGTACTATTGCGGAAAACATACACAATACATAAGCTCCTCTACGTTGATCATCAATATAGCAGCATCAATAACAATAAGACATCAAGGGCATTCACACATTAACACAGTATGTATCCCGGGGAAATCATCTCGCTAAAAACCCCAACTATCTGTGTATTAATGATTGAGTCATGTAACATTACAAAGTACAATGCTTATCACAAGCAATCCAGTACCAGCTCCACCTGTTACACACAATACAGCTCAGATCTGAATCAATCACTGGCTCAAATCTCTTCTGCTGCTTGCCTGCCTCCGCTGCTCAATACCTGCACAAGAACCGGTGATAATTCCAAGGCAGCCACGTCTTTCCTTGGCTAAATCACATGAGAACAAGCTACAATGTGGGAAAACTCATTGGCATACTCAATCCCCTGATTTGTGCAAGATCTGGTGCACAACTATAGTCACAACTGATAGCAATCTGATTCTCTAACACCTGTCCCTGCTGAACTGAACATGCACTGACATGCAACTGATTTAACTGATGTATTCATTAGTTGTATTATGAGTTAATAACTTGTGAATTAATTAATAACTAATTCACCCAACTCATCTCTAGTCTATTCGTCAGTTAGACTAAATACAACTAGTTTAACAAAGCTAAACTGAACACAACTCCATCAACTGCACCTCCAGTCCACTAAACTCAACTCACTTGAGTTCTAACTGAAGTCATGCATGCAAATATTCAACTAAGCCATAAGAACCACGTATTTCCTTCATGCAATTTCATGTGCCACATTCGTAGCTCGAACTGAAGTGCTCCAAGAGAATAAGATTAAGTTTATAGTCCAAATATTATTGTGAGATAATAATATTTGACTTTTCTATTTTTGACAGCCAGTCTAAAAATAGACTTGATCACTCACACTGTGATCACTCACACTTTCATCTATTTTTACCAACATGACCAATCATCCACAAATAGCATCCTGCAACTCATAGACCATGATCCATATGTCTAAAAATAGACATAGTCTAAAAATAGACTTGCGCCAAAAATAGCCTGCGGGCCCACTTAGTGAAGGCGACTCCTTTTCACTAAGCTCCATCATCTTGTTGCATTCTCAACAAGAATTTCTTGTTGCACACTCAACACTCCCTCTCAACAAGAAAGGCTTCCTCTCAAACCTAATCCTGTAACTCTAGAATGTTCTGCATGCAACACATCTGGCCGGTCCACTTGCTCTATCATCAAAGTCTCTGACTGCTATTGCCTCTGTCGACTGAAAACTCTGCATCTCTGTGCTCTTCAGTATCTGACTGCTCTAGCCTCTGTCACCTTGATCTCTGACTGCATCCGTGCTGCTGCTGGTTCTATCTCCCGGCATTGCATCCGCACTGCACCTCCCAACTGACCTCCCTGTTGGGCTAGAAACATACTCTGATACTGAAGCTCTACCTGCTGCTGACAAGTGCTCCCTCTCTGACATCTACGCTACTGCAACATCTTCATGCATCTCGCACCATTGCACACCTCTTTGTGCCACCTAGCACTGTGTAAAACACGTGTGCCTCTCGCATTGCTGCAGCCTGCTAGCTATGTGCTGTCCTGGGATTCCCCACACTGTCGCTCTCTCTGCCGCTCCATCCGCATCTATCTCTACCCAATC
>APFE031294532.1:0-82663 GCA_000404065.3 Pinus taeda
TTGTCGATGGTGAGGTCCGAGTTGAGGATTCCTTGTACTATCATTGATAAAAGAAGGCATATAAAATATGTTCCCTAATTGTAATGCAAGAGGGTGAATCCATAAGATGTATCTCACTTCTTAGTAACATGTGGCAATGAAAATTTGACATTTTACATATTTTTTAAATTGAAGCCCTCAAAACTCATATACACCTTGTGAATTTTGAAATGTAATTAAAAATAAATTTGTAATAAATTATGTTATCTTTCTAACATATGTGTGTGTGTTATGTGTCAACTTTGCATTTAATTATATGTTTGTCTCTGCAGTTTTTTGGAAAAAATTAACCAGTGACTTGTTCTCATCAATTAATTTAGTGCTTAATGCATATTTTTCAAAAAATAAAGTAAAATGAGCTCTATCTATACAAGATGTAGTTTATTCCACCTATCTTTTAAAAGATATTTTTTGGTAAAAATATTTCGGTTATTTTTTGAAGGCGATAAATTAATATTTAAATCTCATTTTATACACCTTCATGTTCCCAACATAATTTTTTCCTCTTGCTTACTCAAATTGAAAAACTAAAATACGTGGACTAGAAGAAATGAAAGATTCACATAAAGAGAGAGAGTAGACAGATAACCAAGTGTTGATAGTTGTACAAGTTTCGGGATGGCGAGAGCTCTGGTTCTAGGGTTTAACTAAGCAAGTGACAAAGGGAAACAAGCACCCATGGAGACACAGGGAGGAGGGAGCTCCACTCCCTCCTACAGTAATATGGTTGCAAACAGAGGAAGAGGGGGGAAAGAAAAAACCTCCACAACCCTTGGAGGTCAAGGCAAAAAACACCGAAACTCAGAAGGCGGAAGGCAGCAAAACCCCTGCAGATCAAGGGGCCCACGAAGAAGACTGTCAGGGGGAGAAAGAGGAAGACAGAGGTCAGGGATCAGAGAACAGAGCTAAGAGGGGGCCCTGTAAACCCAAGACTGTAACTAAACCTCGGGTTATTTTGAATGATCCAGCTCTGCAAATGCATAGGGATCACATGCCAAACTATGCCATCATATGCAAATTTATGGGAATTTGGCTCATTAGAGAAAGCGTTGGACACCTGGATAAAATACAACTGGAAACCAAAGGAGGAGTTAAATATACATCTTGGATCCAAAGGTTTTTTTACTGTGGTGTTTACGAACATGGAAGACAGAGACGAGATCTTTGAAGGAGGGCCATATTTCTTTGCATTTGCTGGTCTCTATATGCGGCCATGGACGATGAACTTTGTGCCAGAACGAGAAACCTTCACTTCGGTACCGGTATGGATTCGACTATACTCCTTACCTTTAGATTACTGGATGCCAAAGTCTTTAAAAGCTATAGGCAATAAATTAGGTCATTTCTTAAAAATTTCAGAGGCAACTCTATGGGGAAAATATACATCTTATGCTCGAATATGTGTGGAGATGGACCTATCAAGAGCCCTTCCAGATGAGGTCATTCTAGAAGTCTATGATGAGGAATGGGTTCAAACAGTTGACTATGAACATATCCCGTTCAGATGTCACAAATGTCATGAGCATGGGCATCTATCCAGAGACTGTCCTCTTAATAGAAGGGAGGAAAACCTAAATATCAACAAAGGGAAAGACCAGACAAGTTTCACCAAAGTAGGAGGAAAAGGAAAAGGAGGGGGACAGAAGACACAAAAGAACCCTATGGTGAATGATAAAACAAAAAGTTACAACAGTTTTGAGATCTTAGGAGAAAAGGAAGCAGAAGGAAGGGATCAAGAGAGTACAGAGAATCAGACAGCAAGGGGGAAAGAAAAAGAGACAAGCATGGAGTTCACTTAGGAACATAATGAACACATGATAGACCCTTTGAGTACCATGGAAATAGAAAAAGACTAGGAAATGACTCAAAGTGAAAGTGGTACAAAGGATCAAGACTTACAGGAGATCTTGGAAAGGGAGAACCTAGAGCTGGAAAAGTTTCTAGAACAGGGAGGAAACCTAGGAATAAACTCCATCCCCGAGGAGGATGTGGACAAGGTCCAACAGATATTCCTTAACAAGTCACATCAAATAGCTACAGGAGTCAAAAGAGGACATGACAACCAGGGAAACAAAGGGACTTCCTCAATAGGATTAATAACAGGAAAACTAACAAAGTATCCAGGCAAGAGGAGGGGAAGAAAAAGACAGAAAGAACTACTACTAGAGTATGGAAAGCTCATGATTCTCTTAGGAAGGATGAAATACCTTTCCAGTTACTCCTTTAAAACCCCTACTCAATGAAAATTACAAACTAGAACATTAGGGGACTAGGGAGCAGAAGAAAACAAAGGAATCTAGGTAAAAGGATCAGAGAGGAAAATCCTGACATAGTATTCATACAAGAAACAAAATGCTCAATGGAGAGGATCTGCGAAAAACATAACAAATGGGTAAATGGATATGAATATAAGTATGGGGGATTACGCAGTGCATTATATTAGATATCATTTTTGGGATTCAACTGCGTTATTTTTAAAGTCATTCACGGATTACCATTTCCATGAGAGATAGTCGTAACTGACTAATTTCTCATGATTTTTGAATAGTTCACTTAGCACTCATTACATCGGGTGATGCTCACAGGGGTGAAGAAGTGGGATTGAAACTAGTGAAATGTGGAGAACGAATCACATAGCATCAATCATCACTTCCGGGGCTTGCACCCGGTACCAGGACTAGGAGGTCACCCATCCCAGAACTCCTCTGGCTCAAGCGTGCTTAACTGTGGAGTTTTTCCCCACAATCAAGCCCACTTAGCTTGCTACCCCATTTGCAAAACCCTAGCAAGTATTGTGCCTCATGAACCATTCAAGTAGAGATCCCTTGACTCTTTTTGAATTTAAGTATGGGGGATTACGCAGTGCATTATATTAGATATCATTTTTGGGATTCAACTGCGTTAAGTAAGTCATTCACGGATGACCATTTCCATGAGAGGTAGTCATAACTGACTAATTTCTCATGATTTTTGAATAGTTCACTTAGCACTCATTGCATCGGGTGATGCTCACAGGGGTGAAGAAGTGGGATTGAAACTAGTGAAATGTGGAGAACGAATCACATAGCATCAATCATCACTTCCGGGGCTTGCACCTGGTAACCAGGACTTCCTAGGAGGTCACCCATCCCAGAACTCCTCTGGCTCAAGCGCGCTTAACTGTGGAGTTTTTTCCACAATCAAGCCCACTTAGCTTATTGGTAACTAATCTGAGTTTATCCACTAATTAATGGCACAGTTAAGTTGGCGGTATATTTGGCGGTCTGAAAAAATTGGGATTTTCTCCAAAATTGGTGGGATTAACTAGAGTTCTCCAGTTTTGGTGGAGATTTCCTAGGAGAAACTGAAGAAGCCATAACTTTTGCAATTTTCGACCAATTTGGGCTCAGAAAAAGTCATTTGTAGATGATTTTGATGCTATGAGCTCATTGAATTAGGTTCCAAGAGCAGTAGAGGATTGTAAATGGCTCTATTTTCCATTTTGAGCTAATACAGAAGCCCAAGCCATGGAAGCTAGACCAAGGAGTTGTAGCCCATGAGGGGTGAACTCCTTTATCAAAACATTGTGTTAAGTGTTTATTTTGATAGTTTTTTGTATATTTATTTGTTTTTGTTCAACACTTTATTTACATGTTATTTTGTCCATGAATTTGACATAAAACTTGACAAATTTACCTGTTACATTCACAAACACCATAAAGGAAACCTATGCACATAAAGTAAATGATGAGCAATTTATTTTAATTCTGAAGTTGAAATTAGCACAGCAAAACAAACATTCAACAACAGATCAAGTTGGTATCAGAGCAAGGTTATTTGTTTGATTGCTTAAGTTTTGTGCAAGTGGGGTTTTAATGGTTGCAAATTTGTGATGCTTACAAGGTTAAATTTGCAGATAGGATAAGGGAAACTATTGGTTGCAAATCTTGAGGTAATTCCCAAAAGAAGGAGATCCACAAGGCCACAATCTCCACCCAAAGTTTCAATACCAGCTGCACTTGAAGCACCTCAAGTTTTACCTTCAGTTGAGGTTGAGGAGGTACAAGCAGTACCAAAAGCTAAACTTCAAACCAAAGACATCATGTATGGAGAAAGAGAGACTGAAGGTATTTCAGAAGAGGAAGCATACAAGAAAGAATTTTATGACTTAACTGACATGGTTAGAGTCCTCTATGAAGAGAGGAATACTAGAATAGCTGGAGAGAGTTCTAAGTCCCCACATGGAGAGGGAATCTCAAAATATTAAAAAGATGAAAAGAAGGATTCAAAGGGTAATGCAGGAAACCCTCCTCCATCTCCGCCATATTCATCATCTTCCTCATTATCTTCATCATCCTCAACATCACAAACAACATCATCTTCCACTTCCACCACAAAAACTATTCATACTCATTCAAAAACCCCAAAAGAAAAAACTCCCTTACTCAAATTGGACATTAAGTTTGAACTTCCCATGTATAATGTTGAGGTAAATGCAGAGAAGTTAGACAATTGGACGTTTATTGCAGAATTCAGAACCTTCAAGAAGATGAAATAAAGATCTAGTTGGCTTCATTAAGGCTACAAGGAGCAACACTAGTTTGGTGAGAAGTAAAGACTCAAGAGGAAATGTGAATTCATGGTAAGATATCCATTTCTTGGGTTGAATTTGTTTCTTTAATTAAAGACAATTTTATCCTTTAGCTTACATGCAAGCAAGCATTATGAGTTGGAAAATGTTAGGCAACTAAAGGGCCAAATAGTTCAAGACTATACTTAGGAGTTTAGGAAAAGGTCTTTGTTGTTAGGAGTAAACTTGAATTCCCGGGATACTCTCTTGAAATATATTGAGGGTTTACATTCCTACTTAAAACACACTATCCTTATGTTAAATCCAAGCAATTTAGATGAGGTATGTGGGAAAGCCACACACCTTGAAGCAAGAGGAAAGAACATTCAGTAAGAGGTTAGTAAGAAGAAGCCATTCAAGGGTAAGGAGAAAGAGAAGGGTGAAAAATGGAAAGGAAAGAAGAATGAAAGTGTAAATAAAGAAGGGGAGAAAACTATATGCAAACATTGTTCCAAGGAGGGGCATGATGACACCTATTATTGGAAACTACATCCCGAACTAAGGCCTAAGAAACCAAACAATAAGGGGAAACAAAAGACAACCGCTACCACACAACATAATCTTGGATCCAATTCTGGTGATGAGACCAAGATTTCAGCCATGGTCGCAAAGGGAAAAGAAGTTATAGCAAGCACTAGTTTCTCACATAGTCACAAAAACACTCCAAATGAAGAATCAAGGATAGAGTTGTTCCATGTAAGGGTAATCTCAAATCATACAAATATTGATTTATTATTTGATAGTGGGTCACAATCGAACTTAATTTTAGAAGACTTGGTCAAAAAGCTTAATGTTGAAACTGTATCTCATCACAATCCATATCGCTTGGGTTGGATAGTCAATAATGAAAGTTTAAAGGTTACAAGGAAATGCTTATTTAGGTTTTCCATTACTGAAAAATTCATTGATGAAGTTGAGTTAGATGTAGTTCCACTTGACATCTTAGGAATTATTTTGGGGAGCCCATATTTGTATGATAGGAAAGTGGTATTTTATCACCATGAGAACAAATATCAATTTCTCAAGGATGGAGTGGAGTATATTGTGAGATCCCATCACAAAAAGTTAAACATTTCTTTAGTTAATGTAGGGAAGATGAAGAGACTATTAAATGCAAGTAAATTTTTTGTGCTTCTCATGATCAAGAAAAAGAATGATATAGATTATGAATATTTTGAAGGTTGTGATGATAAGTTAAAATCTGATTTGTTTGATGTGGTAAGCAAGCATGGTGAGATGTTTCAGGAACCAAAGGGATTACCTCCCAAGAGGGGAATTCAACATGAGATACAGTTGCAGCAGGATGTTCCACTCCCAAACATTGGCATGTATCACATGTCGATCATGGAGAGCATGGAAATCAAGAAGAAAATTCAAGAATTGTTGAACAAAGGTACGATACGCCCATCTACTTCACCATCTGGTTCACCAATTGTCTTGGTGCCAAAGAAGGATTGGACTTGACACATGTTTGTGAATTTCTGTGCACCAAATAAGATAACAGTAAATAATCATTACCCACTCCCAAGAATTGATGATTTTCTTGATCAATTGAGGTATTCAAAGTATTTCACTAAGTTAGACTTACAAAGTGGTTATCATCAAGTTATAATAGCTGAAGAGAAAATTTGGAAAACCGCATTTAAAACTCAACAAGGATTGTTTGAGAGGCTTGTTATGCCTTTCGGTCTTACAAATTCTCCAACTACTTTCATGAAATTATGAATGATGTTTTGAGACCATTTCTAGATGATTTTTTCATTGTTTACTTAGATGATGTTCTCATATTCAGAAAATATAGAGATGAACATGTCATGCATGTGAACAAAGTACTTGATGTCTTGAGAAAAGAAGAGTTATTTTTAAAGATGTCAAAGTGTGAATTTGGTAAGACTTCGTTAGTGTATTTGGGACATATTGTTGGAGGAGGTGAGTTGAAGATAGAACCCTCTAAGGTTGAGATCATTTTGAATTAGGCCAAGACCAATACAGTTACAGAGGTAAGAATATTTCGAGGGGCAACCCAATATTGGAGGAAATTTATTGCTAATTTTTCTTCTATTGCAACACCACTACATGCATTGACTAGTGTCAATAAAGTATTCCACTGGGGAGATGTACAACAAAAAGCATTTGATGCTTTAAAAATAAAGATAAGTTCAGCACTGGTATTGGCTCTTCTGGATCTTCGACAACCATTTGAGATTCAAACGGATGCTAGTTTTTACGCCATGGGAGTAGTTCTCATGTAGCATGGTAAGCCAATTTCATTTCATTATGAAATTTTTAATGGTGTTGTGACTAACTATCCCACTTATGACAAAGAAATTTACGCATTGGTACAAAGTGTTAAAAAATGGAAACACTACTTGATGGGGAAGGAGACCATTATCCATACCGACCATCAACCATTGCAGTACTTACAGTCATAGTCAAAGTTGCAGCAATCACGACACTTTAGATGGATGGATTTTCTACAACAGTTTCATTTGGTTATCAGATACAAAAAGGGAAACTATAATAACGTAGTTGATATGCTTTTTAGGCCTATTGTAAATTCATCTATTATACTCAAGCACAATTTTGTTTTACATGAAATTTACATTGAGAAAGATGCATATGATAATGACTTTCAAGATGTGTATGCAAGCTTGAGGCAAGGAAACCAAATTGAAGAGTTAGATTACCATGTACATAACAGTTTGTTGTATCACTTGGGAAAGTCATGTATTCCACAGGGAGAAAGAAACAATATCATAAGGGAGGTGCACACTTCATTGATTGCTGGACATTTTGGTGTAGGCAAGACAGTAGCGAATCTCCAAAGGTATTGCTATTGGCCACACATGTTTGATAATGTATCTCGTTTAATTAGAGGATGTTCTTTGTGTGCAATAAGTAAGCCTAGCAGTAGGAAACTAGGATTGTAAACTCCACTTCCTTTACCTTCACGCCCATGGGAGAGTATCTCAATGGATTTTGTAGGAGGTCTTCCATTGTCAAGGAAAGGTCATGATTACCTGTGTGTAGTGGTAGACAAGTTCAGCAAGATGTGTATTCTAACGCCATGTAAAAGGAAAATTAAAGTTGAACAAATCTTATCTTTTAAAATATTTGGGTTCATTTTGGTCTTCCTACTTCCATTGTAAGTGATTGAGATTCTCGACTTGTTGGGAATTTTTGGTCAAATTTGTGGGACATGATAGACACTAAGTTGAAGAAGAGTACAAACTTTTATCCACAAACAGATGGAAAAACCAAGGTGGTCAACATGACAACCATTCATATTCTTAGAGGATATTGCAACAAGCATCCCAAGTTGTGGGATGAAGAGTCGCATTACATACAACATGCATACAACAGGGCAAAGCATTCTTCCACAAATACATCGCCATTTGAGGCATTTTTTGGGTACTTGCCAAGATCACCATTAGACTTCATCTTTGAGAAATATGTCGCTATTGATGATCATAGTGACATCGATAAGGAAAGGAAGTTCATTGAGAAAATTTAGTTTATACATCACACGGTGCAAGAATAGCTTGAAAAGAGTCAAAGCAACTACAAGGCAAGACATGACAAACACTGTGTCGATCATAAATTTCAAGTTGGAGACGAATTTTGGTTATATATTAGCAAAGAGAGACTTCAAGGGGAAGGTAAAAAACTGAAGCCAATCTGTTATGGTCCATTTACAATTCTAGAAAAGATTGGTAACAATGCATTTAAGCTAGATTTTCCTCCTTATATGCAAATATACTCTGTTGTTAATGTTGAGAATTTGAGATTGTTTGAAACTCCTTTGATTGATGATCAAGGAGAGCATGTTCAACTGCCATCATAGATGATTTCTCACCAGAATATCTTGATGAACTTCAGTAAGATCTCATACTTGACAGAAGAACCAAAACTTCAAAGAGAGGGAATGCTGAATACCTTTGAGTAGGACTCAAGTACAAAATCCTTCTACGGAAAAATGGATGCAGATTAAGAAGGTGAGGGAATTGTACCCTCACCTGCTGAACAATTGATAGTATCTTTTGGGGTCCAAAAGGCTTCCAATGGCGAGGAATGACCAGGTGATCAGTAAATAGCTCAAAAATCAAGGTGCTCAAAATCATTCAAAACCTGAATGATCGCATCCACCTTAGTGATATGATCCAAACACAACTCGTTTCACTCAAAATGGAGCTCGTATGAGGACGATATTGCGTTCTGTCTGCTTTGCCAAATCGAGGAATTTTGAAAAGAAAATTATAGTCACTACATAGTCAGTAGCTCGTACTGCTAACATGGTAGATCACTGTTTAGGTCAAAGGTAGGTCAACTTCCAGTGAAGTCATGCCAAGTGGCACATTTTGGTTGGTCGACAGTTTGGTGAGTTGGCTTGATTTTATTGGCTGGAGGAGGACCAATGAGAAGGAGACATGTGGCAAGCCCGGAGGCCGCCACATGTACCTCCCCAAAGGCTTGGTATCATCGACGAGTAATTGCAAAATTTTATGGGCAAGTCAGTAGAGTCGAACCTACAACCTCACTCGCACAAGACCAACGCTCTACCATTATGTCGCCACATTTCTTCTTAATAGTCTATGGGCACATGTTCTATTTAAATGTTATGACATTGGAGTTTGGAGGTAAACCTTTAGCGGTAACCCCTCCACATGTGACCACTACCGTGAAACCGTCGACCAACGGTTAACACTAACCACATGATTAGCGCTACCTACATCTTATTTCTAATTAATCTGAGTTGATCCACTAATTAATGGCGCAGTTAAGTTGGCGGTATATTAACTAGAGTTCTCCAGTTTTAGTGGAGTTTTCCTAAGAGAACTGAAGAAGACATAGCTTTTGCAATTTTCGACCAATTTGGGCTCAGAAAAAGTCATTCCTAGATGATTTTGATGCTCTGAGCACACTGAAGCAGGTTTCAGGAGCAGTAGAGCATTGTAAACAACTTTTTTTATTCAATTTTTAGCTAATACAGAGGCCCAAGCCATGGAAGTTGGACCAAGGAGATGTAACCTAGTAGGGGTGAACTCCTTTATCAAAACATTGTGTTAAGTGTTTATTTTGATTGTTTGTTGTATATTTGTTTGTTGTTGTTCAACACTTTATTTACATGTTATTTTGCTCATGAATTTGACATAAAACTTGACAAATTTACCTATTACATTCACGAACACTATAAAGGAAACCTATGAACATAAAGCAAATGATGAGAAATTGTTTTTAATTATGAAGTTGAAATTAGCATAGCAAAACAAACATTCAACAATAGATCAGGATCGCAGGAAAATTTAATTTCTATGGATTTGGTCAAGAAATTGAATCTGGAAACTGTGCCTCATCATAAATCGTATCCGTTGGGTTGGATAAACAAGGATGCCAATTTGCAAGTCACATGGAAATTCATTTTTAGGTTTTCAATCATTGGCAATTTCAATGATGAAGTCGAATTATACGTTGTGCCATTGGATATTTGGGATTGTGTTGGGAAGTCTGTATTTGTATGATAGGAAAGTCATTTTCCACCGATTTGAGAACAAATATCATTTGTTCAAAGATGGAGTGGAGTATATTTTGAGAGCCCATCACATAAATCTTAGTATGTCTTTAGCAAGTGTAGGGGAAATGAAGCGGCTGGTCAATTCCAGCAAGTGTCTCGTGCTCCTTATGATCAAGTAGAAGAATGACATAGAGTAGGAATCCTTTGCAGGCTGTGATGTGAAACTGAAAGCCGAATTGGTTGATGTGGTCAATCCATATGGAGACATGTTTCAAGAACCAAAAGGGTTGCCACTAAAAAGAGGAATTCAACACAAAATTCAGCTATAACAGGATTGTCCATTACCAAACATCGGTATGTATCAAATGTCATTCTGGAAGTTTAAAGATTAAATAATAAAAAATTAAAAAATAATAATAATAATAATAATAAATAAATAAATAAATAAAATATTAAAATAAAACAAAATCAAATAAAGAAATTAAATAGACCTGAGAAAAAATAAAAATAAAAAATAAATAAATTTTAAATTTTTTTTTATTATGTATTAGTTATGATTATATTCATTAATATCTATTAGGAAAAATTAGAAAGAGTGACCTAACATAAAAAGAAGGAGATGGACCGGAAAAAATCCAGAGCAAGAAGGATAAACCCTAGGAGAAAGGAAGGCTCCAGGGGGAACAACAAAAGCGAAAAAGATGAAAGAGGCCGCAGGGAGGAAAAGAAAGACTATGACAAAAGGGCAGAGATCCAACATCTACTGATCTTCCAGCCATCATCTATATTGAGATTGTTAGGCCTTCTTTCAATCTCAATAGCTTCCATGAGTTTACGATGATGGAACTGAGCAACTTTGGCAACAACCTTGGCCTCCTCTATACAAACCTGATGCTTGGTCTTTTCCACATGTTCTGCTAACGCTGAAGACTTGGTTCTCCCATGTCTTAGGTCAACTGCATGTTCGCTGATCCTCTCATGGATTGGAGCGCCCTGTTCCCGACATAGGGGGTTTTATTTTGTTTTTATATTTTATTTATATTTATATTTGATTTTTATGTATTTTTATTTATATTTTTATTTTTATTTTTAACCTTACCTGCTACGTTCTTAATTAAATTTATTTTTTTACTTTTGTGTTTTATTTATTTATTTATTTATATATATCTTTAGTTATTTATCTATTTAATTTTACTTACTGGTAATTTCTAGTTCCAATATATAATTCCTTTACTAAAACTATCATCCTTAAAGTTACTTATTATAATATATATATATAATTATTATATATATATATATATAATTAGGTCTTTAAGTTAACTAATTCCCTTTAATTTACAATTTTTAAGTATTAAATTACAACTTTTTAACTAACTAATAACGTATACACCATCTAAAATTATTTCATTTATATATTTTTATATATATTTTAAGGTATGGTCACTGTTGATAACTAACTTCGTTAAAACTATCAAATTGACTTTTTGACTCTGGTCCCTAAGTCAAAATTAATTGTTGGTCAAGATAGTCATTGGAGGCTCTGCTCAGACTGTTTAACATGCAAAGTTGTATCTGTTTCTTCAACTTGTCCTCACGATAAACCACACTGGTTGGTTCGAAACGCGTCGACAAAGGTCTTTCTATATGTGATTTACACTGAAGTTCTACTTATAACTATTATGGATCACAAAAGCCTCAATTCAACAATTAAGTCCAAGAATTGTTGGATAGAGGTGTAATTCATCCCTCAACTTTGCCATGTGGTTCACCAATTGTATTGGTACCCAAGAAAGATGGAACCTAGCACATGTGTGTAGATTATCTAGCTATGAATAAGATTACCATAAAGAATCGATACCCACTGCCCATAATAGATTATTTGCTAGATCAATTGAAAAATGAAAAATATTTCACTAAATTAGACTTGAGAAGTGGATATCATCAAGTAAGAATAGCTGAGGAGGATATTTGGAAGACTGCTTTTAAAACCAAACAAGGATTGTTTGAGTGGCTGGTTATGCCTTTCGTTCTTTACAATGCGCCAGCTACATTCATGAGAATTATGAATGATGTTTTAAGATCATTCCTTGATGAGTTTGTAATTGTCTATTTAGATGATATTTTGGTATTCAACAAATCATGAGAAGAGCATGTCAAGCATGTGACGAAAGTTTTGGATATCATGAGGAAAGAACAATTATTTCTGAAGATGTCTAAATGTGAATTCAAGAAAACTTATTTAGTGTATTTGGGCCACATAGTTGGAGGAGGTGAACTGAAGATTGACCCCTCTAAAGTTTTGGTCATTGTGAATTGGTCAATACCCAAATCAGTCACAAAAGTAAGGAGTTTTCTAGGAGCAGTGCAGTACTGGAGGAAGTTTATTGCTAACTTATCTTCCATAGTAGCTCCACTACATGCTTTGACTAGCATGAAGGTTGTCTTCCAGTGGGGAGGAAAATAGAAAAATGAATTCGATGCTTCGAAACGAAAGATCAGTTCAACCCGAGTTTTAGCATTTTCGAACTTGAAACAACCCTTTGAAATAAAAACAGATGCAAGTGGCTACACCATGGGTGCAGTTCTTTTATAGTGTGGTAAGCCCATTTCATTTCATTTTTGAGATTTTGAATGGTGTTTCTATTCATTATCCTACATATGATAAAGAGAATTATGCATTGGTACAAACTGTGAAGAAATGGAAGCATTATTTGATGGGAAAAAAACCATTATTCACATCGATCATCGGCCTCTGTAATATCTGCAATCTCAAACTAAATTGCAGCAGTCAAGGAACTTTCGTTGGATGGGATTTTTACAGCAATTCCACTTGGTAATCAAGTACAAGAAAGGTATTTATAACAGAGTTGTTGATATCCTTTCTAGACCAGTTATTAATGTAGTCATTCTACTCAAGAACCATTATATTATGCCTGAAAGTTATGTTGAAAAATATGCACAGGATGCTGACTTGCAAGAGGTATATTTAAACTTGAGTCAAGGCCACCAAGTTGAGGAATTAGACTACCATGTACATGATAATCTATTGTATCATTTGGGAAAACTTTGTGTTCCACAGGAAGAGAGAGTAAATGTCACAAGGGAAGAGCACACTTCTCTTATTATTGGACATTTCAATGTAAGTAAAATAGTGGAAAATCTTTAGAGGTATTTTTATTGGCCTCGTATGCTTGAAAGTGTGTCACATTTTATCAGAGGTTGTTCATTGTGTGTAGTCAGTAAGCCTAGTAATAGGAAACTAGGATTGTACACACCACTTCTAGTTCCATCACGACCATGGGAAAGTGTTTCTATGGATTTTGTAGAAGGTCTTCCTTTATCAATGAAAAGTCATGATTATTTGTGTGTAGTTGTGGATAGGTTCAGCAAGATGTGCATGTTAATGCCTTGTAAAAAGAAAATTACAATTGAAAAAACAACTCAACTTTTCTTTCAAAATGTATGGTTTCATTTTGGATTTCCTACTTCTATTGTAAGTGATTACAATTCTCAATTTGTTGGGAATTTTTGGTCAAGTTTATGGAACTTGGATGACACCAAGTTGAAGAAAAGTACAGCATTTCATCCACAAACAGATGGTCAAACTGAAGTGGTTAACAAGACAGTTATTCATTTTCTAAGAGGACATTGTAGAAAATATCATAAGTTGTGGGATGAATAGTTGCATTATATTCAACATGCTTACAACTGAGCAAAACACTCTTCTACTCTAACCTTGCCTTTTGAAGCATGTCTTGGTTATTTGCCTAAATCACCTTTGGATTTCATCTTTGAGAAATATGTAGTTGTAGATGGACATAGTGACATAGACAGAGAAAAGAAATTAATTGACAAAATTTAGTTGATTCACGAAACAGTTCAAGAACAACTAGAAAAGAGTCAAGGCAATTATAAGGCAAGGCATGATAAGCATCATGTGGATCATACATTAGCAAGGAAAGGCTTCAAGGTGAAGGTAAAACTCTGAAACTAATTTGTTATGCTCCATTTAAAATTCTAGAAAATATTGGGAATAATGCTTTCAAGCTTGATTTGCCTTCATATATGCAAATCTATTCTGTTGTTAATGTTGAAAATTTGAGATTGTATGAACCTCCTTTGATTAAAGATCAAGGAGAGAATGTTCAAATTCCATCTATTGAAGACTTCTCTCCAGAATTCCTTGATGTGCTTCAGCAAGGCATTATAATTGATAGAAGGAAAAGGACAACTAAAAGGAGAAGTATTGATTATCCTCGGGTGGGTCTCAAAGGTACACATCCATTAAAGGCCAAATGGATTAAGTGGGGAAGGTGAGGGAAAAATAACCTCATTTGTTCAATAACTGAATATAAATCTTTTGGTGTCCAAAAGGATTCCAATGGAGAGGAGTGATCATGTGCTCAGAATTATGCTAAAAAATCAAAGTGTCAAAATCTTGTCAAACTCAGCTTCAGAAAGAAGGGCTTGTCATTCTGAACTAACGATGTGAATGACACTCCAATCAGAGTTCGTATGCAGAAGATATAGCAAATCAAAGATCAGGTTTGACTTGTTTATGTGACAGGATTGGATGACATGGCAAGGGTCCCAGTGAATGGGGAAGCACCAAGTAGCAAGTTTCCATTGGGTCCTGCATATCACATATCGAGAAAAAAAAAGAGGCGTAGGTTAAGAATTGGCCCCGCAAATCGCACCAAACACCCTATTGTTATGTTGTTACCATTGATAAAGTTCTGATTGCAATAAGACTGTTGGACATGGTACTTTTATGTGTTACAGTTTAACGTCCCGATGGGCCAGTCATATCGTACTGGTTATGTACCCGCAGTCAATTGTTGATTGCGATAAGACCTGGATGCAGGAATTTTATATATCACTGTTTAATACCCCGACAAGTCTGCAATACCGCAATCATAGTGTTCCCATGTTAACAAGACCTTCGGTTGTTGAACTTTGTTGATTGCAATGAGCGAGAGGTTCTGGACGTGGGATTATATATGTTGCAGTCAATTATCCCCAATGGGTCAGCAATACCGCAATCGCAACATTTTGCTGTGTTGGGAGCTCACAGAACTTGCCAATTACAATTTGGATACAACTGACAGGATATAACCCGCTGAACGACAAATTTCTCGCTCCATTAGCGGATTGTGGAGTGGAAATGGGGTTATATATGTTGTCGTTAGTTATCCCAAGCAGGTCTGCAATACCACAATCGTAATATTTTGTTGTGTTGGGAGCCCGCAGAACTTGCCAATTGTGATTTGGATACGACTGACAGGATATAGCCCACTGAATGACGAATTTCTCGATCCATTAGCGGATTTTGGAGAGGAAATGGGGGTTTTGGTCGGTTTTGGAGCATTTCATGGAACACAAAGTGGAAGAACTAGGAGAAGTCATAATTTCTTTTGTTCTTATCCAAATTGGATGCAAAAAGATGCTAGATAGTCTTTTTTTAGTATTCTGAACTCATGAAGATAGCTTTCAGCGGCATTGGAGAATTATAAACACACTTTTGTTGTAATTTGAGAATAATAGAGAGGCCTAAGCCATTGGAAGCTGGACCAAGAAGATGTAGCCCAAGAGGGGTGAACTCGTTTATCATGTGCTTGTTGTGTGTTGTATTTTGATGTTCTTTGCTATTATTTGGCTGCAGTTCGGCATATATTTTTATGTTAAATTGTTTTATAACATTTACATAAGAAACTCTCATGGGAATCAGTTAATTAAGCAAAAGTATTGAATCCTTAAGCACTTGATAAGCAAATGATAAGAAACTTGGGTTTTATTCTGAATGGGGAATTAGCACAGCATTACTAATCTGCTCCACTTCAGGTCATCCTTTGGCCCAACTCGTTGGTTTTTCGACTCCTCCTGTAACTCGCCATGTGTGCACCCATACTTAGATGATTTTCCACTTCTTGGTTTTTCGACTCTTCAAGTAGCTCGTTGCACAACTCTTTGGGGCACATTTAACTGAAAACTCCCACTCATCATGTCAGCAGGCATGCTCGACCATCACCTTTAATCAAACTCGTGTGTCGTCGCAAAGTCGACTTGTCGCACATAACCGAAGACGACTCACCGCCACATAAAACCAACTCGGGCGCCCATCGCACATGCATGGCGTGCCGTCCTCGTCTCGGGATCTTGACACTGGGCCAGTCAGGCCGATTCTTGGCCAGTCATGGCACTGCGCGCAGCCTCTACAGTCGACCAACCCACCAGTCGGGCGACCCTCGGTCTGTTAGCCGATTTCAGGGAATCGACCAAGCAAGCCCAAGCCCGCCTGACCATTGGTTTACCCAACCCTAGGCTTGGTAGGCTGATTCCTAGATTCAGTCTGCTAAGCCTAGGGTCGACGGGCCTCTAATTTTTATTTTTCTTTTTATTTATATTTTTTATTAATTATGTTTTTTTTTAATTTGCTTGTTTTTTATGTTTTTTTATTATTATAATGTATTGTGTTTTTTTTATTAATGTTTTTTAATTCAATTTTAATGCTTTTTATTTTGTTTGTTTCTCTAATTTTTTCTAATTATTTTTAATTATTTTTTTTCTTTTTTTTTTTGGTTTATTTTTATTTTTTTTTTTTTTTAATTAGGTTGTTTTAATATTTTTTTTTTAGATTTTATTTTTTGTTTTTTTTTTACAACTTTTATTTTTATGTTATTTTTTTTTTTGGTACAATTTTTTTATGTGTGGATTTATTTGTCATTTTTTCATTGTTTTGCGTATATATATATCTATATATATATATATATATAATTATGTTTTTATTCTTCATGTTTCTCCATGTTTTCTATTTTGTTTTTTTTTGTCCGTGTTTTATTTTTTATGTTTTATATTATATATTTTTATTTACTACTATTAATTTATTATTTTTTCAACTTTTTGTGTTTTTTTTTTAAGTTTTAAATTTTGTTTTCTTTTGTATTTAGTATTTTTAGTTTTTTATTATATTGTTTTATTTTGTTTTATTTTATTTTTCCTATAGGGTTCATGTTGGTTCTCAAATAGCAACCAAATCTCATTATGTGTCAATTTGATTGTTGCTTTTAAAGCTTTTGTTATAAAGGATCGAGTATGCCCTCACAATGAATCAATTTCATGGTTGATATTGAAGTTTTCATTATAGTGGGTCAAGTTTGCCTACACTATGTGTCAATTTGATGGTTGAATTTTAAACTTTTTTTGCAATGTGTTAAGTTATCTTAGGCTAAGATTTTTAAAGTCGTGATATTTTTAGCATTTAAAAAAGAAACTACTCTTGGTATAATGACTCTTTCATTTAGGTGTTCATTTTTTAAGTTTTTTTAGTCATAAAAATTTTCAATAATGTCATGATTGAAAAATTGTCAAAATTTTAAAGTTTTCCACCGTTTCAGTGTTGCAACATCAACATTTTTCATTTTTAGGTCGTTTTTTTATGTTTTTTTGTTTTTTGGCTAGAGTTCTTGTTTTGAGTTTACACTTCCAGTTTCAAAGTTTACATTCTTATTTGTTATAACACCATACCAAATGGGGGAGGTTCGTGGGATTGACCCTGCGACCAACTCCCATAACAACAAATAATGCGGAAAAGAACCAACCGTAAATCAACTAATGCGTCACAAACTTACCTGAGAATCAGTGACAAAATCTAGCATTTTCATTTCAAAATATTCGCAAAACATTTCATTATAGCCCCAACAAGCTTGATCCCAGGTTGGTTGGGTTGTAAAGTTTTTTAAAGTAAAATGCTTACCATTACACCATAGAGAGCCTTGGTGCATAAAGCTTGGTTTTAATTGTTTTAAACGTTAAGCCCTATAAATTGACTAAAAGTGGATTTGAGCTCCTTTTTTGAGGGTTTGTAGTGGTTTTCAAAAACTGCTTCCTACTGTTGTATAGGAGCTCAATTTTGTTGCAAGTTTTGGGAGGCCTGATGTTGATGTAATTTCAATTTTGGGGAGCTTAATAAAGAGGGCGGTCTCTTGGAGGCAGGTCCCAGGGATGTAGCCCACACTGGGGGAACTCCATTAACAATTTTGTTTCTATCTCTCTTTCAATTTCTCTACTAATTTTTTGTCTTCTTTTTATGTACTTTTGGTTAAGCTAATTTACACTTTAAGCTACTTTAAAATTAGTCATCTACATTTAAAGAGTTTTTTCCTCACCGTGTAACTCTCTTAATGAACAATAAATTAAATTTTGAAACCCTATTCCAAAATAAACACAACCATCAAAATTTAAAATGCAAAGTTTTTTTATTACATTAGATATAAAATAAATTAAATAAGTTGAAATTTGTTAAGTGTTTAGCTTTTGAGTTTTTTTCTCTCAAGAGATATATTTTGAAATTTTTATTTAATTAAATTCATTATTAAATTAAACATCAAAATATACATGAAACTTTTTTATTTATACAACAAAAATTCTCTAAAGATATAAACTGATAATGATAATTTATGATAAAAAAAAAAATTCTATACATTAGGAACTTTAAATTTAATTAAAAAAAATCTTATATTTTTTAAAATAGGTTACGAATGCTTATAAATAATATGAAATTAGAGATATTTTTGGCTTGCAAATAATATGAAATTGTCCGATTGATTTTTGTAATGCTTTTGATTTAATTTTTAAGTAAAATTGAATAATCTATTAATTATTATTTATACATTTATTAGTTTTGTAGCATTTACCTGACCCTTCTAATAATGATTCTAAAATCAAATGTATGTGAGGTAAATAATAATTCTGAAATCAAATTAGACATTTGAGAGGATATTCAAGATTCAATATGTGAGGTAATTATTGAAGAATTTGAACTAACAAACTCCATATTGATATAGTTGAAAATAACAGATATTGAAAATTGTTATGGAAAACATCTTGAAATATGAATGTACAGATATGCCACTAAAAAAAGGATTTTTTGAGGTTTTCCAACGGTGAGAGCCGTGTACCATTGAATTTGTTCACATACTTAGACAAATCAAAACCGTTGTAAAATCATCTTGTCACTTCATGTTTCATATTTTGTCATTTGGTGATTGTTTCATATTAATTTTGTTATGATGTTTAATTGTATTAACTCAATTTAAACAAATTAAAATGTGTTTAAAGTATAATTTAATTTAAACAAATTAAAATGTGTTTAAAGTATAATTTAAAAATATTTAAAATAATTTTGAGGGAAGTGTTGGAAAGTGTGTTAAGGAGTGAATTTGTCACTTTTTCCTCGTCTTAAGTATTAAAAAAGGATGGTGTGGCCACTTGTTTTTATGCAATTACATTCCTCAACCTTTAATGACAATGCAAAGCATTAATTCAAAAACTTATAAGACTTCCTCGGTGTTTGGGAATGATTGCGGTCAAGTTGCAGATTTCTAGTGCCATCACTATGTAATTGGGTTGCTTGTGGCATTTTTCATTCGTGAAACTTGCACTAATGGTTTAACAATTGTGGAAGGTTTGGGCCCTCTTAGTCTAGCCTATGTCACTTACTCCATATCATTGGTTGGATTCTCTTGCAATTTCCAAGTGTTCACGAGTTTACATGCAGTTAGCTTGTGCTTCCGCCAATGGGATGATTTGTACGAAATATCTTTTTGGGGCCTTCAAGAGCTCGTCTCCCCCAAGTCTATTGGTATTTCTTATGATTTTAGTTTCTTATAGATGTTTTTGTAGTTACATATCTATTGCTCGGGTTTGTTTGGTCTCAGATTTTTTGGTGGAGGCTCAACATGGTATTTAGTGGAGAGGTGACCTGATCATCCTCTTTCCAAAGAAGTACCTCTTGTTACTCGGTCTTGCTTTTATCACTCTCCTTTGGTGCTTCTGGCCTCTTGCATACCTACCACCCTTGCCCCTGAAGTTCTTCACTCTGCATGTTGTGTGTTGGCCTCATCTTGGTTTCCGATCCCTCTATCTTCCTACTATCTCCTAGGTTTTTTTAGCTAGGTTTACTCCTCGTTAACATCATTCCTTGAAAATGAATGCATCCAAGACATGGCTCCAGGGGCCAAGGGCCCTTTGGAAATCCTAGACCCCAGTTGAAAACCCAAACTATTGTTTTCACCATGCGGCTACCCCACCCCTGGAAATTCAAGATGAAATACAACTACCCAAAGCTCACGAAGTCCGTGAAAGGAACACCCACAATTTCTTTGAAATTAAAACGTTGATTAAGTTCTAGATCTTGGGCACACTAGAGGCCGCAAGAATCAATACCTCCACCTTATCACTTTATACTAACAAATGAAAACTATACTAGGCGGAGTCATCTACAAAAAGTAGAAATATTGCAATGAGATAATTTTCCATCTCAATGATATTTATTGGGTGCAAAAGCATTTTTGATATTGTATGGTTAATGTGGACACTCAATTAACACATACAAAGACACATCTTCCATGCGGGAGACAAACATCACTAGGACCGAGCATTCAGAATGTCGCCCCTCAAACTTCTTTCAAGGAAGCATGATAGCCCAAATTCATAATAATTTTATGTCTATTATTTTTGAATTGCACATTACTATTTTCTATGCTACACAATTGTGGACAATCTTCTATACCCAATTATTTCTTTAACCTATATGTTTCCATGGCTAGCCATGTGTCATATTCTAGAGATAGTTATGTGACAACTATGTGTTAGGTAATTTTGATAGAAATAAGTGTTAACTAATCCTTCGGGATATTGTAAATTATTAGTTTAGAGTTTATTAGCTTAGATATCTTTGTTTTACAATAAAACAAACCACCATATGGTTTTGATTTGGTAACTATCCTCTATTTGTATAAATGCTAAATGATTTCATTTAATGATATATTGATTTTATTGTGGAGTTTAGTAGGCTTATACAATGGTATCAAAGTGACGAGGTTTAGAAGCATCTGATTAATGATCCATTGAGCCTATTATGAACTCCATTGACGTGTGACCATGTGACATGGATGGCGCAACGGAATTAGTATGTGGGTTGACCATGCATCAGGTGGTTTCTGACATCATTATTGGTGGATTTTGAAACCCAGGAGAGAGCCCCTAGAATAGCCTAGAGTCGTTGATTAACTGATCAACTGTTTTCTTGAAACCATCTCCCAAGACCACCTGTCCCGCTAACATATGACAAATTTTGTGCTACCATACACCATTGGATCTGTCATACTCGATCCATAACGATAATTGAATTGGCATCAACATTCATTTCATTTGATTGTCTCCATCAATATCTTGTTACAAAATTTTTTATTTGATGTAAAATTTTAACATATGTATCATTGTCTATTTATATCCAGAAAATTGTTAACTAGTGGAGCTTTTAGTTGATATTTGTTAAATTGATGTTTGAAGACTTTTCCCATGGGGTTATTGATCAAAATACCAGGGTACTTTTAGATTTTTTTACGGACAGTGACATATTTTCATACAAAGTGTTGCAGTTCATCAAAATTATTAAAAGTTTTTTTGATTTCATTTAGAGATGACATCCATAATTTTGTTAATTGGAGTTGTCCTTACTGGGAATTTTTTTTTACCCAAAATGGATAATAAAACTCAAGAGTGCATTTATTTTTAATAATTTGTGGCAATATGTTTGCCAAGAAAAAAAATGATAGAGACAATAAAGAAATAGGACTAAAACCTCCAAATGATGAAAAACAACGTGTCATCTAGGAATTCAAGAATAATAAAGCCTATGCTACAATTACATCATCATTATCAGAAGAGGTAAGAAGATACACTCATTCTTGTAAGACAACATATGAACCATTAGACATTTTAAAGGAACTATATGATTCACATTCTGAATTAGAGCTTATTCAATTGTTATTGAAGTTATTTAATTTGGAGATGAAAGACAACGATCTAATGAAATTGGCTTCTGAAATGAAGGCCATTTTTCATGATATTGAAGCCACATGTGTTAAAGTAGACTTACAATTAACTGCCTTCATCAAGATCCTACACCCTACATATTCTCACAACTTGGAATCTCTCCAAACCAGTGGACAATTAAAGGACATTAATTTTGATAAACTAGTGAATAAAATTGCAGAAAGAGAAAATGCTTTTGGGAAGAAATAGTATGCTTCTAATTCAAATATAGAAACCTTGTGCCATGCACAAAAGGAACATATATCACAAGGTGAATCTTCCAGAGGTGGCAAGAATACCAGAGGCCGAGGTAGAATAAACCTTAGAGGCAAGGGGGCAACAATAACAACAATCCGGGTGATAGACAACAAAATGACCAAACACAAAACAATTTTCAATCTAATAAACCAAATATCAGATGTTATAGATGTGGGAAAAATGTTCATAATTTAGTTAATTGCAAGGTTCTTTGGGAGAATATTAATAACGAAAAGAAAGAGCCAATTAATGACAAGAAAGAGAAACCACCTTCTGATAAAAGTAAAACAAATGAATCTGCTCATTATATAGTTGATCACTGCAATTTCAACGTTGATAATGTTTTTAATGCTACATTTTCTTAATGGGAGGACAGTTGGATTTTAGATTCACGTGCTACCTGTCATGTGACATTCCAGATGTTGGGTGTGTGTTGGACCCTATATTGGGTGGGCAGACCTACCTATAGTTTTTGTACATGGGTTTCACACATGGTTTTGGGCATGATGGTTTTTTGCCCATGGTATTTTGTAGATCTTGTCACGAGAAATACGGTAATGTTCTAATTTAGGGTTAATGGATTGGGGTTTATGAATGCTTCAACATGTATATATATGTATTGTAAAATTGAAAGTAAAATAATGAAAAATCAATCTGGTAGTCTCGATTTTGGGATCCAGGGGAAAATCTCTATGTATTTGTTTTTTGTTTTTCACCATTGTATATGTTCTGTTTTTTATGAATTTGTTTGCATGTAAATTATGTACAGGGTTAAAACCTACACCGAAAATTTATTTTTGAAGGTTTCAGTGATAATTTTTATGGCGTTGTATATTTTGTTGATAAATATGAAGTTAAACCATCAAGAATTGAATCAATTAGATCAAAGATTCCAAATTTAGCAGATTATGTTTTAAAGGATGTTCTTTATATACCACAATTTCAAAGGAACTTAATGTCCCTCATTCATATCAAACAACAAGGACATTCCATCCATATTTTTGATGGCATTATTAAAATTCATAGAGTAAGCGATAATTCAGTAACTATGATTGGGTTGAAGAAGGTACATTTTTGAAATTAAATAGTACTCCATCTACTACACAAACTGCTATAAATAGAGCTCTATTAGTGCAACAAGATAATCTTCTGCCTTCTAGTTTACTATAGCATGCAAGATTTGGTCATATTAACTATAAAATCATTAGAATTATGAAAGAGCGAGGCATTAAATGTCTCCCCACTATTCCAAGAAACCTCACACCATGTGATGCTTTCATTTTGGGGAAACATTGTAAACAACCATCTCATAGTTTTGTTTTTAGATCTTCTAGAAAATTAAGTTCCATACCTTCATATGCGTGTGGACCTATGCCTATACCAAATGCTAATGGAACTAAGTATATACTCACCTTTATTGATGACTATTCAAGGATGTGTTGGGTTTATCTTTTGAAGGAAAAGTCACAAAGTTTTTCATATATTAAAAACATTTAATGTTATCGTTAAAAATGAAATTCAACATAATATTGGTACATTACGAATAGATAATGGAGGTGAATATACTTCTAAATATTTTGAACAATATTCAAGAGATAATGGCATAAAACACCAAACTACTATTCCATGTAATCAACAACAAAATGGTGTTGCAGAAAGGATGAAAGAGACTTTGCTTAACATGGTTAGATCAATGATGTTTTTCAAAAATGTCAAGTTAATATTTTAGGGAGAAGTAGTACTTTGTGAAACAGACATTAAAAATAGATGTCGTTCTTTTGTCATCAACAACAAATCACTATATGAACTTTGTTACAAGTTACCAACAATTTAACATTTTAAATTTTTTGGATCTACTTGTTATGCACTTATTCCTAAGCATCAAAGAAACAAATTAAATGACAAAAGTCAAAATTGTATTTTTCTAGGTTATTCCAGTACTCCAAAAGCATATAGATTATATGATGAAGGAAAAAAAAAAATTATTCTCTCTAGAGATTTCATTTTTTTAGAATCTACAACATATTTCTCCATTGTTGATAGACAACTTGCTCCTTTAGAGAAATTTACATCCAAGAAATTTCATTTTGAATCTAAAATACAGTTCCACATACTGAAGGGGGGGTCCCATTTTGGATCAGCCTGTGGGTTTCCATCTTTAATTCATGAAGATGGTTTTGCTGAAGAAAATTTGGAAGATAATGTTATTTCTACAGAGTCAAAAATGTTCCTGAAGAACCTGTACTTCAGGATGAGCAGCCCTCACAACCACTCTAACAGCGTTTGAGAAAATACACTCGTATTCACAAATTTCCAAGATAATATGATGATTATGAGACAGACAGTAGCTCTATAGGTAATGTTTCCCATGATTTTGAATATAATTATTCCATAATTAATGCACCTAGTTGTTTGAAGAAGCTATTGTTTGTGATGAATGGAAGGATGCAATGAAGAAAGAATATGATGCCCTTATAAAAAATGGCACATGGAGGTTGGTGGATCCTCCTACTGGCATCAAACCCATTGGTTGTAAATGGGTCTATAAAGTCAAGTATAAAGGAGATGGTTCACTTAACAAATACAAGGCCAGACTTGTAGCTAAATGTTATGCTCAAAAGGAAGGTGTTGATTATACATAGACTTTTTCCTCTAGAGAAAAATGGGGCACAATCAGAACTCTGTTCTCTCTTGTAGCACAAAAAGGATGGAAGATACATCATATGGATGTGAAAACAACATTTTTGAATGGAGATTTGAAAGAGGATGTCTACATGTTTTAGCTTGAGGGTTTGGTTGTCAAAGGCAAAGAAAATAAGGTATGCAAATTGGTAAGGCATTATATGAACTGAAATAAGCATCCCTTGCTCAGTATGAAAAATTAACTGACATCTCTTTAAGTTGAATTACAATTTTTTTGACCTAGATGATGCAACTTTATTTGTCAAGAAGATATGAAAATTTGTTGTATATCTAGTTGTCTATATTAATGATTTGATGATTATAGGGAACGATGATAATTATATGGTGTCTGTTAAAAGGGATATGCATAAAAAATTTGACATGACATATATGGGTTTGTTGCATTATTATTTAGGAATTAAAGTTGATCAACAACCCAAGCATATTTTTATTTCTCAAAAGAAGTATGTTGGAAAACTATTAAACAGATTTGGAATGCAGGATTGTAATGCTATTTCTACTCCTATGGAGCAAAATTTGAAACTTACTTCCATCGAAGGAAGTGCAATTGATGATCCAAGAAAGTATAGACAACTTGTTGGAAGTTTAAATTTTTTAACCACTACTAGACCTGAAATTACTTTTGTTGTAGGAATACTTTCCAGGTTCATGCATCAACCCTGTGAAGGTCATTGGAATGCAACAAAGAGAGTGTTGAAATACTTGAAGGGAACTCAAACATTTGAAATCAAATACTCCAAAGTTGTAGATTTCCATCTCACTAAATATTAAGACTTTAAATTTAATGATGATAAAGAGAATGGGGTCTATACTTTTGGGTGTTTACTGAATCTTGGATCAACAACCATTAGTTGGAGGTCACGCAAGAAATATGTACATGTTGATACTACCACCGAAGCCGAATATGTTGCAGTAACTCAAGCCACAGAAGGAATCATTTGGATTCGCAAGATACTTGAAGGCTTGCAAGAGAAGCAGAAAGACTCAACTCCTTTATTTGTCAATAAAACTTATGCAATTCAGTTGGCTAAGAATCCAAAGTTTCATGATCGAAGCAAGCACATTAACACAAAGTATCACTTGATTCGTCATTATGTAGAGGCCAAATTTATTCATATGACACATTATCCTACTTCAGAACTGATAGCAGACATATTCAGAGAAGAATTTGAAAAGTTCACAATGTTACTTGGTATATCAGATGTCCCTTTGGATTAAGGAGGGAATGTTAACTAACCCTTCAGGATATTGTACATTATTAGTTTAGAGTTGATTAACTTAGAAATCTTTGTTTTATGGTTAGCAAAACCACCAAATGATTGTGATTTGGTAACTATCCTCTGTTTGTATAAATGTTAAATGATTTCACTTAATGATATAATGATTTTATTGTGGAGTTTAATGAGCCTGTAACAGAAGAACTCTCTAACATTTTTAATGCCACTAGTGTAGTTTCCCCTCATGGTAGGGGAGGGACGCCATTACTTGTGCACCCTCCCCTACACCTCAGCTACTGACACATGGCTCCCACAGGTGCTCGTACAACACCTACTCAACGTGTTGCGCCATGTGTTGTGGTGGGTGTCAAGGTTTATAACATTGATTTTAACCCTTCCTGCCTCTTGCTTCCGCCTGTTTGCCGCGATGTCTGCTCTGCTTTATGTATTTCTATTCGGGTCTGGTGTTTGGGCGAATAACTCTGCCAATGGTGGCACAAGACGGTTCATTTCCTATGTGGCTTGTCCGCCATTGTTGGCCTCATGGAAAATTTTAGGGGCGAATGTTCGCCCTTAAGCGAAATTAAGGGGTTTTAAATTTTTAGTGGGCGAATATTTTGTATCATATTACATGTTTACAAATAGCCTCAAATAGCCCACCTTATTTTAAGGGAGAGGTAAAAAAGGTAAATTTAGCCCTTGAAATTAGGAGTTACAACCTTCCATTAACCATAATTTTCCAGAATAGGTTTTATTTAAGTGAATCCTATGGGCCAAATACCATATTTATAAGAGAGGTATGATAAATTAATAAAAATATAAATAAATGAGAGGTATGGTAAATAAATAAAACATTTTTTATATTTACTCCATAAGTCATATTATATACATCCAAGGGTGTAAACAAATAAAAATATAAATAAAGTAGAGGTATGGTAAATAAATAAAACCTCCTTTTATACTTACTCAAAAGGTATGGTAAATAAATAAAAATAAAAATAAACTAGACGTATCATAAATAAATAAAACCTCTTTTTATATTTAGTCCATAAACCTCTTTCTATTTATGAAGGCTCAAAAAAGAGGTTTTATTTAAGTGAATCCTGTGGGCCAAACACCATATTTGTAAAAGAGGTATGGTAAATTAATAAAAATATAAATAAACGAGAGGTATGGTAAACAAATAAAACATTTTTTTTTATATTTACTCCATAAATCACCTTATATTTACAAACACTTAAAAAATGCGTTATATTTAGGTGAGACCTATGGGCCAAATACCATGGGCCCAATACCATGGGCTAGATTATTATTAATACCATGCAAAAAAACATTACTAACCCTAATATTAGTATTAATAAAAATAAAAATGGCACATGGTATTGACCCATGGTATTCACTTGGAATGTAGCCTATTTAAATGGGGGAATTAAACCAGCATAGATCCATCTTTACTCTGGATCTACTAAGCCCGGAGAGGTATCAAATATAGTGCTATGCAAACTAGCATAGAGAAAAAATATTTGATCCCTCTCGGGGGCTTGGTGGATCAAGAGTAAAAATGGATGTTGTAATTTATGTATGTTAAACATTTTAACTTGGTTAAAATAAAAATCAATTATTAAATTTATTAATTTTTATAAATTACTAATAGTAATTTTTAAGCTCCAGGTTTATGATAACCCATGGTATTGACCCATGGTAATACCATGGTATTCAAGTGAGCATAGACTATTTAAAGGGGAAATTCTATAATCTTAGATCCATCTTAATTCTGGGTATACCAAGTGCTCAGAGGGATAAATAGATTTCATCCCCCTAAGAGTGGTAGATGTGGAGTTAAGATGGATATAGGTTGGTTTTTATGATAATGAAGATATTAAATAGACTTGGGAAATTATATTGTAAAAACATCTTAAGGTGAATGGTTAAAGCTACATTTAGTCACTTCACAAAATTTAGTAAAAAATACCAAAATCTCCATTAATATTGGTTTTTCTAAGTTAACAAAAAAAATTCAAAATAGTGAAACCTTATCACTCTTTCCGCATCACCCTCCTAGAAGATTTCCCACCATTTTTCAAACATTCTCAATATGATATCTTCATGAAAAAATTTAGGTACTAATGTTGGATTAGTTGTTTGAAAAATAAGTTGGTTTGTACAACCTTTCATCTTCTGTGTTATTCTTAGTTTGTCCTAATGATATGTAGGGGTTGGGGCCACTGCACCATATTTTCCTAAAAGGTCGAGATTGTTCACCAAAAAGAAAATCAATCTACATTTTACAAAGTTGTTAAAAAATGTGAGACATATGAGGGTAGTGAATTATGATAATAAGCAATTTAGATTGGGAGAGATGTAATTAAATTTTATTATTTAATTGAAGATTTCCAATTAAAATAACAATAAATCTACGTTTATATATTCATATATTGATTGGAAGGCTTCTCACAATGGTCACTTCTTTCCATTAGATCGCCTTCAAGCCTTTGGGATACTTAATACTTTCTTATATAATATAGTTGGGGCTTGCTACTTGTTGTTGGGGTAAACAAATTTGATGTGTTTTTTTTATCTCGCAGTTGGAGTCTATGGAATAAGAAAGAAATTTGATAACTTGAAAAAAGTGGTAGCTTGACAAAAGTTCTAAAAAAAAGATTAATCTCTCATACCTTGATAGAAATCGTTGTCAATATCAACACCTACAAGAAATTTGTTGTGAAATATTATCAAAACTAATAAAAGCATATGAAAGAGTGTATTGTAAGAACCTTGACAAACACGACCACTGAAACTTGGAACATTGTTTGTAGGAATAGAAAATTATGTTTCTTTTTTCTAGTCATGTATGTTAGTATATTATAGTTTAATGAATATGTTTTCTTATTATCATATATGGTCTCATACTTTAACAAAACATTCGCCAAGACTTCACAATGTTTTATTATTCAATAAAAGATTTTCCAAGATCTTACAAGATTTTATAATTCAGTGAAAGATTCTCCATCATTGTACAAGATAATATAAGATGCTGAGAGATTCACCAAAAAAATCATATATACATATTATATTATTGATAAAATAACCTCCCATTCTTCCTATGTATCATGGGGATTATCCAATTTATTATACATATAAATTTAGGGTGGTTCTTAAAATTTTCCCTGGTTGGCTTGCTAACCCTGCCTAACTGCTTGCACACGCTCGTTATCTGTACAGGGTTTCCATTGTTCTTGTTTCATTCCGCCTGCCAGTCTTGTTCGCTCTGGACTGCCGAGGCTTTGCAGATACCTTGGTGGTTGTTTCATTGGCGTGGCCTATTTTTTGGGAAGGAACAAGTGACAATCTCTAGCCAGTTCGAGGTTACAAGTAGATTTATAGGTTTTTGATGATCTTTGTTTCACATTGTAAACAATATTTATGCCATTGTCTAATTTCCTATTTTTCCATGTCTCCCAAGTTGGTTGCAGGTCTAGCGAGCTCTCGAGAACATCTGGCGAGCTCTAGAGAAGGTTTCGACATGAAAGACGCTTAGACATGGCTTGTACTTCTATCCGGTAGGAAAAATCCTACTAGCCACTACCATTGTGTTTTTCAACACCTCACCTTCTATGTTTTTCAAAACCTCGCCTTCCTATTGGAAATTTTGTTATTTTTTCTCTTGGAGTTTCATTTGCTTTGCGTTTGGTCAGTCTCTTGTTACATTTCATATGGTTTTGCAGGTTTTGTGTGTCTTTAGGGTTTTGTGTGCATTGGCTTTTCCGCTTCGTAAGTCCTCAGTCTTTACTCCAAATTTCATAAACTATTTTCTTATTGTAACTATCATTTTGCTCTACAATTGATTCATTTTTGCCTATGTATTTATCCTATCTTAGCTTAAACAATAGGGTGTATAAATTTATTCACTTCGGATGGAATTTGTTCGGATGTAACTTTATCATGTTTGGGTGAATTGGGTTTGCACTGATTCATATTCTGTTGGATATTTTTGTTACTTATGCCTAATGTGAATGTATGAGTTTTTATGTTTATGCTATACATTGGATTTAACTAGTAGTGTGTTCCCAAATAGATTTATTTATAAGTTGTGTTGGAAGATTGTTAATTGAGTTCTGGTATGGTTACATCGTTTATAGTTTTCTTTAGGCCATCATGTGTTTCCTGAGTCAGTTATAATTTAATTTGTATTTGGTATATTTTAATGAACCACAAAGTTATATGGAAGCATGGTCTGTGTATTTATCCTATCTTAGCTTAAAAAATAGGGTGTGTAAATTTATTCATTTCGAATGGAATTTGTTCGGATGCAACTTTATCATGTTTGGGTGAATTGGGTTTTGCACTAATTCATACTCTATTGGATATTTTTGTTGCTCTGCCTAATGTCAATGTACGAGTTTTGATGTTTATGCTATACATTGTATTTAACTGGTACTGTGTTCCCAGATAGATTGATTGATAAGTTGTGTTGGTGGAAGATTGTGAATTAAGTTCTGGTATGGTTACATCGTTTATAGTTTTTTTTAGGCCATCATGTGTTGCTTGAGTCAATTATAATTTAATTTGTATTTGGTATATTTTAATGAACCACAAAGCTATTGGCAACAATTGTAACAAGTAAAAACATTTTCTTAAGGCATTTAAATCTAATATTTAAATGTGGATATTTGAGCCTGTTAAAGAGTAGCAATGAGGTCAATTCCAAAACTTGAAATTGGACAGTTGGAAGTGTCAAGTATAGAGATTGACATTTAGCAAAATAAAATGCCATTAAACTTATAACAGAGGAAACCTTGTGTTGGAGGCATGCTCTTGAAAGTAAACTAACAAGCTAGCAAACCTTTTTCCTTCCACAAAATATAGGGTACCATCGAAGGGATCAATATGATTGACAATGAAAAGGTGGCTAAGTACATTGGAACTAAGCAAAAAGGAGTAGTAGGAATAGCTATGGTGAAGTAGAATATGTCCTCCAAGCCAAGGCAAAACCAATAGTTCTCACAAAAAAAGCATTGTGAACGTTTTAATGGATTTGAACTTGCAAGCAACATCTCATCAGATTGATTATGCTTACACAATTGTGTTTATGCATCTCAATCAAATTGATGTTACATGATGTGGTAGAGAACGTGCTTGTAGAAAAATACCTTTAGCCATAGAACACTTTGTCCATCCTAACCTTGGGGAGTTCATTCTGGTGATCTCTGGCCATCTTAGATGCCACTAAATAGATTGGTGTGGATCTGCTTTCTTTTTATGGTTAAAAATGTTGGGGTATGTAGGGTTTATGGTGCCAATTATTTCAAATGACAGTGTATACATGGATGTATAGAAGGCCATTTTGGCCCCTCTTATGGACAATATTATAATGAACAATTGTTCATTTTTTCTCATGTTCACTATTGGATCCATTTCCTGTGACCCTGTGTTTTTGTCTGTAGGGGATGAATGTTGACCATTTCCTGTGTATTGCTATTTCAGTGGCTCTGAATCTTTGTTCTTTTACACTTTTGGTTTATGCCCTCAATAACAAATGACCAATTTAATTGAAAATTTGAGTTGAATTTTCATCAAGGAGGTAGTCCATTCAGGCTTTTACACTTGTTGTGTTTTGTTAGGTCTGTTAGTTTTAATTTTTTGTAGTAGATTTGGGTTTTCAGATGCTATGTATATTTTCTATGGTAATTTTGCATTCAAATATTTTGATTTCTTTTACTGGTACTTCTGGTATTGGTTAATTTTTTCAGTGATTTTACTATATTATAAATAATGAAGTTGATTGACTTGTTTCAAATTTTTGCTCAACAAAAATCAGGGTTTTTTTGTGTGTACTATTTGGAAAGATGCAAGATTTTTCCAGAGGAAAAAACTGTAATTTTCATTCATTTGTAATGGTTCAAAGTTACTTTCTGTAGACACATTTCTGTTGTGTTTTCTTGATGTTTATGATTATCAGTTCATGATATTTTTGCATAGCTTCTAGAGAGGATTTTTATACAATGCTCAGCCAAAAAAGACAAGGAGTGAATAGACTCCTTTCATAATGTTGTGTAAAACCAGACAACATATGGAGAGTTTAAAATGTATAGTAGAAAATGAAAGGGCTGCAAGTAGTCAATTGTATTCCTTCCCGTGCAAGGAAATCCTTGAAATGTTTTATGTTTTAATTATAGGTATTATGTGTATTATTTGTTGTTTCATCATGAAGTATTGCTACAATCTCATGAAATTTAAACTAAAAATGTTGTCATTGTTTCACTTGTGTAAACCATTTGGTGTGTAGATGCATAACAAAAAATCCCATTTGCATTCTTAGGTAAGATTTCTACATTCGAATAGACTATAGATGCTCCTTCTAAAATGGATTTTAGTTATAATGTCGCACATAGTATGAAATAAAACAACCTAGGTTGTTAGCAAAAATGTTTTTATGACAAGAAAAAGATACAATCCATCCAAAATCCACATCATAATGTGGTTACAACCAAAAACATATGACACCCCTATTCTTTATGGCCCTGAGAATCTTGAGTGCCAAAACTCCCCGAGTTACCTTCTTGAGCCAGGTAAGTTGGCCTAGCTAAAAAGGGTTGATTAGGAAATGGTTGATTGCTGCCATATGATTGAGTCCAATTTGTAGCTTCCAACCATGGAGGTATTGAGTACCCATACCTCACATTTGCACTACTGACCCCTGCATTAAGTGGAAGTGTGTAATGATCATACATAGAATTGACACCTCCTTTGGTGGGAATAAGGCAAGTGGGTAAACCCTTAGTTTGATAGTGAGGCACTTGAATTTTTATGAGATCTTGGAATAATGGTGTATTATCTGCAATGGAATCCAATGAGTTTGAATAATCCTGGTTTCATCAACTATGCTTGCATCATTGTCAAACATATTGATCATCCCTTGTTCCTTTTCAAGCATTTGTCGCGTCTTTCTTGATTCCTTTTCCTCTCTTGCCATTTGTTTTTGTTGGTCCTTAACTTGCCTTGCTTTATCTCTTTCAAGCCTTTCATATGCTCAACATTGCACTGCAACAATCCTTGCTGCCTTCTTCTCCTTGAAGAGATCCTTCTTTTTCTGTTTTAATTCTTGCATTTCAAATTTCTTTTTTTCAGACTCAACTAACAAGTTTATATAGTCCTCTAAGATGAGTAACTGTGAGCTTCAGCCCAAACAAATACTACCTAGTGTACCTTGCTTTTTTTCATTGATACTCTCTCTACCGGTAGCTTTAGGAACCAACCAAGTATCTTCTCCACCCCTCCCACCTACATGTCATTGCTTGGTACTTCCCTTTCAGTATCTGATGGAACTAATTGAACTATATCATTATCTTCATTTGATGCCTCATTACGTGCTTCATCTTCTTCCATTGATCTGTTGTCCATAAAAAATGAACAATTTCACTGTTCAATTCTGTTGGTTGTGAGGGAATGTTCATGCTTTGTTCATTGGTTGTTGAGATACTATGTGCATTCATATTAATCATTACTTCTACTAGCAATTACAACAAGGTTACTTGGTTTGGCAATGTCAATTGGTCATTGTCAACTACATGTTCAACAATGTCACTAACAATATCAACAACAGGAGTTTCATGTTCTTGAGTTGGTGGAACGATCTCCATGTTACTGTGAATTTGTTCATGGTTATACTGTATTTCACATACAGTTTCATCATCTTCGTCATATAAGTGTCCTTGAGAGAGGGAAATCATATTACCAGTTGCAACCACATAATCTTGGTCATCTACTTCTTGCACTTCAACACATGTTTGGACATTCCCTTCTTCCTAACCATCCACATGAAATGCCTGGCTACAACCAGTATCATGCATAAGAGCATCATAGTTCAGTGGCTAGATTCCTGTCCTCCTAAAGCCAACCTTGATATTTGATGGTGTCAGAGCCCTTTTAAAAGCTTTACTTGCAAGCTCTGCTAGCTCAAACCTTTTCACCTCAACCCCTGGATTCTTTGCCATCCATGCAATGTGCTCTGACCTGAAATAGTTCTAGAAAGGGCCAAACACATTGACATAAAGGGATTGTAGTTTGTGAGTGGTATGAGCGAGCAATGTCAACAGGTCAATGCCTAAATTGTTCGCTTCCTCAATTGTTTGTACAACCATGTGGCTCCCATGGCCATCTAATATCAATAGGTGTCTTTTATTAGGCAAGATGCCACCCAGTACCGATGCAGAAAAGTGAAAAAGCCAACTTAAAAATAGTTCTTTAGTCATCCATGCATGGGGATGTGCAGCCATGCATGCACCTAGTTCACAGTTTTGCATATAGTTTTTTAGTTGATTTTTACCTTTGAATAGATAAAATCATAGGATTGAAGTACCAATTGCATTGACACAACATAAAATTGTTATCCACTCCCTACTCTTAGGCAAAATATTTGGCACATTTCGGCTCCCTCTCTCGACAATTACCTGCATGCCACAATTCCTCCTTGCCTGTAAACCTGTTTCATCACAGTTCCATATATGGTATGCTCCATAAGAATGTTTATACTAAGCACTAGAAAGTGTGTCATAGAACTTCTGCACAACTACAGGGCGCAAATTTAATGCTCTGTCTCTGTCAAGGCCCTCTGCAGTATGCAATACAAGTTCTGGATGCCTTTTTTTAAACCCAAACCACCATGATTTATCAGGAAACCCATCTTTGAATGGGTTTGGCCTCCCTTGACAAATTTGAGCAACTATGGATTTGAGTTGTATCAACTCTAGTCCATGTTCCAATTGGGGCATCTCTTTAAACCACTCAACTACCTCGGCCTTCTCCTCCTTAGTCATAACTATAAGAGGCCCTCTACATTTTGTACAAGTCAGTCCATATATCCAGTAATGTATTGATGAGGGAGGAATACCATGTTTTTTTGCAGATGCCCAAACTGAGTATCCATTAAACTCTATGTTGTCAATTGCAACTAACATTTCTTCTTTTTTCCATCCTCTTATAGCACTGATACTTTTAGTTGAACTTGCCCCTTGGACTGTTGTTGACTGTGGTTCTGTGGCTGATGCTGTGATAAATCAGCTTTAGTCGCATGGTCATCATCAACAACGTTCTTTGGGGCATTGTTGACATTGACATCACCTATCTTGTCCTCATCAAACGATGTGCATCACAGCTATGCACCCCTTGTCACTCTCCTGCCACTTCTCCTGGTATGAGCAACATACCTACCTTTTGTCATAGATGCAACAACCTGTAAAATTATTGCATGCATTTAGATAAGAATATTTGTAAATTATGCTTTCATACAAGGCAAAAATACTTCTACTTTATTACAAGAAATTATCAACATGTATGTTAGTATCCTTAAAAAATCAAATATATAGAATCATTTTGTTGTATGTCTTCAAAATTATCAGTGGTTATTGTTTTGATAACTTTTCTTTACACTTAAAATACCATGATTGTATTGATTGGTTTTGTTATGCATTTCCCAACAGTGCCTCTTGTTCTGTTTGTCTACTTAAAATATTGTTTTGTTGTTTTGATAACTTGTCTTTACAGTTAAGATACCATGAGAAGATCTGGTAGTTACTATTGTTTGAATTAATTTGTTTAGACTCCTATTTGTTATCACAATTGAATTCATTCATGGCCCCCGCTGTCTCACCAAGTGGACTTGCATAATGCCTTCTAGGTCTGTTCTAGGTCTGTTCTTCGCTAATGAGGGTGAAGTTAGATATAAATATAGACTGCTTTTTGGTAGAGGGTGCATGCATGTGTCACCTTCAGTGAAGTAGAGTGTTGCTTTTGTAGGTCTTCAGATCAACCTCCCATTTAGTTAAACATCTAGTTAAGTTCTAAGTTCAATTCAGTTCTAGTTCCTCCCACTACAACCTATCCCTCTTAACATTTATTATCTATTGTTTTTTTGTATAAGGATGCACTTCTCCAGAAATGGATCTCTAGCTATCAAGGAGTTATCATTGGCCAAACCAAGCATGGTATTTAATTTGAGCAAGGCTCCAACTTGAGACCCCTTGAAGCACTCTTGATCACAACTTGGAACCACAACAAATTTTTTCCTGATGTCACTTACAGTTGAAGTTTCTAGTCATGTAAACATTCATTTCAACTACAACACTTATTTTTATATTGTCTACATATATAAGAGAGGCCATGCCTTTTTCTTAAATCAGGAAAGCATATTATCAATTTGTAAAGTTTTGAGTAATTATTGACCTCATATATCAAATTAGATAAAGTGAATAGGAGTAATGAGGGTGCAGTTGGATAGAAATATAGGCTGCTATTTACTAGAGGGTGCATGCATGTGTCATCTTCAGTGAAATAAAGTGTTGCTTTTGCAGGACTTTAGATCAACCTCCCATTCAGTTAAACATCTAGTTAAGTTCTAAGTTCAATTCAGTTCTAGTTCCTCCCACTAGTTCTAGTTCTAGTTCATCAGAACTCGCATCATAAGATCCTTGTTGAATAACATGTAAAATATGGACATGTATTCAACCCATTCAATCTAGTTGATAATTTTTCATTACATGGCTAACTAGCCTCAGTTCCTGTTGCCATTTCTTCTTTTCAATGTTGATCATCCTTTTCTTGTTTAAGAACACATTTAGACTTTAGCATAATAGGAAAGAAAGCTATCTATAGCAGGTGGTTCTAGGGTATATAAAGTGATTGGTCAACAAGTTTACTAAGCATCAACTTTTTTGGTTCTATGTTTGCTTTTCTTCAGTTCTTCAAAATCTTCCTTGCCACATGTAACTTTTGCCACATTTGCAATAGTTTGAGGCCGTTATGCCTTCTTTGTGGTCCTTCATTATGATAGGTTTCCCCTTGTGTACAACAACCTTCCAATAGGGCCCTTCCACTACTTCTTGTTCATTTGTTTATGTTATTTTCTTCCTTTCACATTGTTTTGTTTGCTTTCTGATCATATTTCAAGAATTGTCTAAACCCCCATTTCCTTTTCTCCTTTCAACTTTTTCTTCACTTTATTTTCGAGGTCTTGTTTATGCTACCATTAGTCTTGATGATGTTTATTGGTGGCCTAATACAAGGTTTTCGGTTCCAACTCCCAAAGTTGTGTTGCAATAGTTGACCACTAATTAAGAAACTCATGTGAAGCTTCTGATCTATTTTACAGCCAACACAAGGACAATAAATCTATACTTATCTTCCAATTGGGCCATAGTTTTTGTTTCTTATTATAAAATTTCATTAAGCTTTTGTTAAAAATGATTCTCAGAAAGAAATTGCTTTGCGAAATTATGGGTAAACAGATTTCAATTGAGTTGATCATCATGTTCCTACATGCGTTTTCATGTTGTCTTATGATAAGTTGCTATTTTAGCCTTCATGTCACTAGAGAAATGTCCAAGCAACCAAACTTCTGTTGCAATACCTAAGGTGCTACCATTAAAAGTTGGGGGCTTTTCGAGTTATGGTGACTTTCAACTTCCTTTCTATATGTAAATGAGGTGAACCACATGCTTATATTTTCTAAATGGATCTTGCATGTACATTTTTGTGCTTACATTTACTCCAGGAAGGATGATAGCTCTTAGTCCAATCTTCACGTTGATGTCGATGAATATTTTGCCGGCATACTTAGATTTTGCTGCATTTTGTTTGAATCCCTATGATCATTCTTTGTCAGACTCTCATTTTGTCTTACTCCCTTCAATATATTATGTTACCTATGTGGTTCTTCAGGGTTTCTTTGTCCAAATCCCCATTTAACATGTTCCTCTTTTTTCACTCAACATTTTATTGTTGCATGTTGCTTCTGTAATTTAAACACAAGATTATTAATGTGCTCAAGGCATCAAGCGGCACCTTGTTTCTCTTCATCTACTGACTAGAGTTATTCCCTTTATTAATGGGTCTCATCTACTAGTTCTTTGTTCTTATCTACTAACTTTAAACTATTAATATAGTCCCATTAGCTTTCTATAGTGTTAGTCTTTAATATTTATCTATCATTTAACATAAGCATTATGGACTTAAGAGAGAACTCAGAATAATCTAGTCTGGTGTGTTAATTCATAAATCATATAAAAAATGCTAAATTTTGAATGTTAATCTCACAAAGATGCATGGCATTTCTAACCTGATTTATGTTATGTACTGTGATATTTGGAGTGGTATCCTATAAACGCATTTTTTACATTTAGTAGAGAGAAATGTATTTGAAACTTTGTCTCTAGATTTGTTTATTCATTATGGATAGGATATCTAAATTGTTCAGATATGAATGAGAAGCCTTTACCTGGGTAATGGGTCCAAACGTCTAAACAACATTAAAGGCTTTCTTTGTTTAAATCCCCATTCAACATGTTCCTCTCTTTTGACTTAACTTTTTATTGTTGCATGTTGCTTCTGTATTTAAACATGAGATTTTTTATGTGCTAAAGCTACTAAGCAACACCCTGTTTCTCTTCATGTACTGACTAGAGTCGTTTTCTTCATTAATTTGTCTCATCTACCAGTTTTTTTTTAATTTACCAACTTGATACTATTACTATCGTCCCATTAGCTTTCGATATTGTTAGTCTTTATCCATCCCTTAAAATAAGCATTATGGACCTAAGAGAGAAGACCCTAGGTTGTGTGTTGATTTTCATGAAACTGAAATTGTAACTGAAATTGAATATGTAAGAACTGAAACTGTAAGAACTGTGAGAAATAAAAATATAACTGTAAGAAAAAAGTGTTGTAATTGATATAACTACCCTGGATATACTACCAACTGTTCTGTGATGTTTTGTCTTCAAGGTTGGTGAATAGTGTGAAAGCATAACATGCAACTTCAACAGTGGTTGAACTTCTTTTATAGTTTTTGGCACTTGAATTTAATTGGTGGTGAGGATGGACATGGATTGCAATGGCTTCATTTTGAATGCAATCTGAATTTAATTTGATGTGATCCAATGGTTGAGAATCTGTTATTTGTTGATCCATGTGCTTTGATTTGTTTTAATGAAAAATAGAATGGGTTGGGTGTCATTTATTAAAGTTATTGGGTTGGGTGTCATTTATTGAACAAAGTGGGTTTAAATGTTATTGGGTTGGGTGTCATTTATTGAACATAGGGGGTTTAAATGTTGAACAACACAACAATTATGGTTGACATACATTCACTTTTATTATGTGCAAGTATGGATATTTATTTGGGACACAAAGCTTTAGTTCTGATGAGTGGGGATTGAAGTGAGTGTTTGGAAGCATTTATGGTTTTATCTATTTTCTAGTTGGGTCAATATGGTTTGCACTCTTAAGTATTAAGATACTATTTATGGACAGTTGTGGGCCAGTCAATGTTTTGGGAGATTTTGAACATAAATTAATACTTATTTGTACTTAATGTTATTTATCTTTGTTTAAATATTGGTTGCAAAAGTCTCAATTTTTTGTGGTTTGGTGGGACTAGTACTATATCAATTACTCGTCCTGTACAATATTAGACATCTCTCCACTGGGCCTCAACAATAAAAATAATATTGTATATGTTTCAATTGTGAAATAGTAAAAATAATATTTTATATTTACGGGTAAAAATCATAAAGTCTCTTGTGTTTATCTACATTTTCAAACAAGATGGTTCAATATGTACTTGTAATATAGCTAATCACGTACATATTCAACAAATCATAAAGTCTCTTGTGTTTATCTACATTTTCAAACAAGATGGTTCAGTTTGAGGGTATGTGGAATGTAAATATACATACAAAGAAGGATGAACCGCTGTGATCAATTCACGATTATCGGAACCATGTGCTTGTTTACGACAAATTTTGAATAAATGGCAACTTTTGAACGAATTTTGAACAGATGGCAAATTTTGAACGAATAATATAATGACACTCTATTTGGATCTCATATTTTTTAGCCGCCCCATGAGACGTACCGTATTACACCAGAAAAGGACTAGAAAAATCTTACATTAATGCTTGACTTCGCATTAATGCTTAACCTCTCAGGCCTTACAATTCCATAGCAGTCCCAAACTCCGCAGAGCCCATATATTTTTTCATATAGCGGGCGTTAAATATTCTCTTTTAGAACTTCATATTATATCCATGGCTTCCAAAGTTGCAGGATGGATAAGCGTTTTAGCACTATGCAGTCTGTTTGTTGCTGTGTTTCAGGTGGCGGGCGTTTCAGCACAAACGCAGAGCAACACGTATACGACTTACAATGACTACAACCCGTCCGCCAATAATTACGCCCTGGACGGCCTTTACTGCGCAACATATGACTCTGGTCAGTCCCTGCAGTGGCGCAGCCAGTACAAATGGACTGCCTTCTGTGGCCAAGCTGGCGGTCCCATGGGGCCTTCCTTGTGCGGGAAGTGCTTAAGTGTAAGTGATCGAGTTAATTACTATATTTGAGATTTGTAATAATGTGTTGAAGAATTGATGTTTAAATATGGAAATGTTGATATCAGGTGACGAACCCTTCTACACAACAAAGCGTGACGGTGCGTATTTTGGACCAGTGCTCAAACGGAGGGTTGGATCTTGAAACTGATGCTTTTAATGCAATTGACAGTAACAAAGCAGGATATAATGCTGGGCATCTGTATACCACATACACCTTTGTCAATTGTTGAGTAATTCCTCTACTGATCATCATCCTTATATGCACTATATATTGTTTAGAATAAGAAGCGAGGTCGCTAATGTGCTCTAGGCGTAAGCATTCTCTCGCTAAGGTCAGTAACATGGCTAAGGTGGACTAAATGTTCGGTTGTGGCATTAAGTTCAAATAAATGATCTAATATAGGTCTCTAATGAATTTTTATGAATTTTGTTTTTCTAATTTTTTTCCAAATTGCAATTTTAATTAATTTAAATATTATTCATGTAAAATTCATTTTTATATTTCAAATATTGTTATTAAAAATAATGGTATAATATTCATATTCTCTATTTTATCAATTTAAAATAATTTCTTTAAAATTTCAAATAAAATCAATTCAACTCAATCAAATATTTTTTTATTTTTTTTTTATTTTATCGTATACCACATTACACCTTTTTGTCGATTGTTAAGGGAATTATCCTTTTATGCACTTATATATTAGATTTGAATAAGGCTAATGTGCTCTAAGATTAAAGCACTCTCTCGCTGATAGGTCACTAATATGGCTAAGGTGAGATTAAAGTTTGTGTTGTGGTATTAAGTTTCAAATAAATGACTAATATAGGTCTCTAATGCATAATAATTACGTCACATAAAGTGTGGTACATAATATGGCAATATACATGATTGGAAAAAAGTGTGTATTAACATTGGCATTACAATATTTAAGCGATTAATGAAAGGATTTTTTAGCTATGTTTAATGAGTTTGGTGATTTTTTTTTAAAATTGCAATTTTTTAATAAAACCCATTTTCATTAAATTAAATTAAATATCATTCATGTAAAATTATTTTATATTTCAAATATATTATTAAAAATAATTGTATAAATCATATTTTTCTAAATTTTATCAACTTAAAATATATATTTTTTAAATTTCAAATAAAATCAATTCATCGAAATCAATTTTATTTTATTTTATTTTAAATAAGCAAATAATTCAAATAAAAAATTTTCAATTAGTCCAAAATAGATAAATGTGATTTATACTAATATGAATTTTCTCCCACTTCCTCATTTGCAAAAGTTATTTAAATCCAAAATAAAATGGATTCGTAATAATATATACATTTTTTCTCGCACTTTTCTTATTTGAAAAATTATTTTAGATATTTATTTTGACAGTGGGAGACAAATTATTTTAAAATGAAAAAATGTTAATTTTGTAAATAGTCATTGTGGTAGTGAGTGCACTAACGCTAACACACTTAATCTTAACTCTGTTAATGCACTAACACTAACACTAGTGCTCTGCACAAATCCTTTCCTTTATATAAGCCCTGGGCATAAGGCATCCGTAGTCATGGTCAGTTGTCCTGGGTTACATTATTTCATTATAAACATTTTACCTCTCATTTCATTTTAAACTTTTACACATTTAGTTGTGAGGAAGAACAAGTATATGAAGCAAGAGATGCATGTGGAATAAAGGATGTGTGGAAGAGGGTGTATGTGTGTGAGAAGTGAGAAGTGCACAGTGAGAACTTTCTTCACATGAAATTATAATTTTAAGTGGAAACTTCTCATGGTTGCTTAACAAATGAATCTTCGATCTATGTCCTTACAATATTCTATTCGCCCCTATGTTCTGATATCACTTTCATCATATAAAAGAAATGACTATGAGAATAAATAACCACACACATAATTGGAAAATCAAAAATTGTTGCAACAATTAACATGATAAATAACTCACAATTTGGAAAAAAAAAAAAAAAAAAAAAACCCAATGGTCAATCAAATGGCACCACATAATCCAAGTAGTAGACCTGTAATCCACATCAGTTAACTTGGCATAATTAAATCCGTTTTTACTTTATGGCCCAATGTGCCTTGTCCACCATTGATCACTTTGGGGTCCTTTCGACTCTGCCACTTGCTCCTCACTTATCTCAATTATAAAACCTACCGTGGCTACCTACTAGCATTACAATGGGCTATTACTTTATTAATATTTTATTCAACATGTAAAAGTTGTAAATTAAGCTTTTACAACCAAACCACTTTCTTATAAATTAGATGAAAATGATAATAGATTGGGAATTTTAACATAACACTTCTTTGGACCCTAATGAGATCGAGAATAATACAAATAGTTAATTATTGTTAAATAATAATAAAAAAATCATGATACAAAGATTGTTAAATAAATAAAAAATCCATGGTTACAAAGAGATGTGGTGATGGGATTACAAGCAACTAGTTTCTTTTTTGTTATAATATTTTGTATGGCACTTACATCTTACCGTGCCTCACGCACAATAATCACAAATTTCCAGATGGACAATGGATGATGTGGATGTTCAGAAGAGGGGTATGTGTGGAAGAATGAGTGTGCAAAGGAAAATTTCTTCCACACACATGAAATTATTTTAATTTTAAGCAAAAACTTCATATCATTGTTGTTTATGGCTGCTCAACAAATGAGTATTCGATCTACATCCTCAAAATATTATATTCGTCCCCATTCCTAATATCATTTTCATCATATAAAAACAATGGTAATGAGAATAAAAAATCACATAAATATTTGGGAAATTAAAAGATGGTGTAACAGTTAACATGATAAATCCTTCATGATTTGGAAAAAACTCAAAAGAACCCGACGGCCAATCATGTGGTGCCACATAATCCAAGTAGAGGACCCATTTGCACATTGGATAACTTGATAGAGTCAAATTCATTCTTACCTTATGACCCGATGTTATTTATCCAACGCTTGGTCACTCTCGGGTGCTTTGCACTCGGGCACATGCTCCTCGCTTATCTCAACTATAAAACTTGGTGTGGTTACCTATCCACATTACAACAAGTTATTACTTTATTAATATTTTATTCAATACTTAAAAATCGTAAATAAAACTTTTATGAGCAAACCACTTTCTTATAAATTAGATGAAAATGGTAATTGATTGAGAATTTTGCTATAGTGTTTCTTTGGACCCTAGTGAGATTGGGAATAATAAAAGTAGTTAATTGTTGTTAAATAAGAACAAATTAGGTAGTTATGAGGAGATGTGTTGATGGTATTACACCTCGTTAGTTTCTTTTTTTATTATAAACTTTTGTGTGGCACTGACATGTTATAGTTCCCCATGTCCGATAACTGGAAATTTCCACATACGCAGTGGATGATGTCGATGCTTGACGTGGCATAGAATTCTCATGCGGGGCTAGGAAAACTGTGGGATGATGTAAAATGTGTCCCCGAGGGTCGAATTAAGTAGAGTTGGTGCAACTCTATCTACACTTCTCTAGCAATTTGCTCTATGTCCACCAGAACGTAGCCCTCTTTGAAGGTTACTATGCAAAACAGGTGTTTCACAATAGCTTCATACGTAGATTGGAGGCGGCATAACTTTGACTCCTCTATTTATTCCTTGAAGATTTGAACAAGTTTTTATGGGTCAAATGTGGTCTTGATTTTTTAGAGTTGTTTTTTAATTGTAAGGATTTTGTTTAGACAAGTTCTAAGCACTATGTATTTTTGTTCTAGACGTGTTATGCAGGAGGTGTAGAAGTGTGAATGTCTCTTTTGCATGTTCCTCTCTTTGCACACATTTAAATATCTAAATTAACAATGGACAATGTATATCGGGTGTGAAATAAGGGTGGGCGATTAACTTGATGGGTGGGTTTATCCCCACCACTATGTCAACGTAGGCTCATTTTATTTTATATCACGTTCCAAAGGAGTTGTGCCAGAACTACTTTGTGGATGATCTGATACATGGTTGTGAAAATTATGGTGGAACGTTGGGTGTCTAAATGCATTGAGGCCGGTTGAGATAAGTTTGTCTTGTTTCACTAGCTGTTATATGAACTAGATAATTGATTTATGGATACAAAGGGATATAGTTGCAAAAGACATAGATTTGGGTTGAATCTTTGCGGAACCAGAATGAGGGATGAATTTTGGTAACAAAGGTGCTAATTTGGAGGTTCCTACGCACAGAGAAAAGAACATGACAATTTGCTTGAAATAAGAAATCTCAGATATGGATGCACCATTCACCAATTATGACAAATTACTTCTATGTGTCCTTTGTCAACCATATTTCTTTCGTGCTTAGAAATAAGCAATGCGTTACTAGCTTACTCAACACCACTTACTCTTAGAGAGTGGGTATTCTTCCAAGTGATTATAGTGATTTCAGGTGTGTTTAAAGACTCTGATAATCCCATTGTAATCAATGGATGACATTGAGAGTGGGGTCCCTCCCATTGTGACGTTAACAGAGGAGGGGATGGGTGTCCACACTTCACATTCTGCTCTTAGTTTTGTCAGAATAATTATATGGAAAAAATCATTTCATGTTTGATCTGTGGCTATTTCAAATTATTGGTGGGGTTCCCCTGTGACATCATACGAGAACCAAAGTGGGGGGGTGGGTCTTGTTGATCGCGGTTCCATCCTTAGTTGGAAACTTATGTTGTCCAAAGTCTAAGGGGTGACTGAATTGCATGTTCAGTGACTTAAGTTGACTTGTATGCCATTGTGCACATTGCTTGTATTCCTTTGACACAATATCCATCGGCAACCATTATACAATGGTTATGAAAAAAACTTTCATTCTCTAGTTTTCAAAAATGGTGCCAGGCTTCTCACATGGTGGTTTTTGAAGACCCCCTTTAGAGTTTGACATCCAATGAGGCACGAACACATAAGAGAGTTCATCAGTCCCATATAACAAATCGGGTGCCTCGAGGGATGATCTAGGTCCGGGTGTGACAAAGGACCCTTCCAAGACCTTTTACTTTCATGATGTGTTAAATTGCATTTTTAAAAGAACATAAATGAATACATGTGCATTTTGTAAAGAAGAAGAACATGACATTCATCAACACATGAAAACATAAGCCATTGATAATGGAGTTCGTCTAAGTGGGACTACATCTCTAGGCCTCGGTGTCAATATGGTGTAGGCCACTGCATTAAATTGATGTCAATAGTGATGATGTACATAAGAGGTGATGTCACTATCATACAAGGAAAATTCCCTCACACAAGAGTGGCTCCAAGAGATGTTCCACTACAGGAACTCTCAGTCAAAAAGGACTCCTATCAATATGACACAAACTCATGCATGACGATAATGAACATCCCACCAACATGGCATAAAAGGGATCTCAATGCAAACATGCATGGTGACACATGAGTATTCATCAACATACAACAAAGGGATCTCAAACAAAACATGAAGAATCATGACAACAAGTACATCACATAGCTGATTTCGCATCACATCAAGCAAGAATCATGAGACAAGTAAGAAACAGGATCTCACATCAAACATCAAACAGGGATCTGTGCAGCACAATGCATAGCAAAAGAAGTACATGAACACATTGCATATACCTCACATCCAGGGGCCATCTGAAGAAAAGGATGAAAATTGCTCAAGTTTCTTGTACCATCGCTCTCATGGCATCGAATCGCATGGAAATGATTTCTCGCACATGAATGTTGACACCTGCACTCCACTTTGAAAAGTGGCCGGAAAATGAAATGAGAAAATGAAAAATATGAATGCACCATCTGATTTGTGGCGTCAAATAGTGCAAAGTCGACTGTCAAATTTCTAAATTCGGAGAAAGTGGAAATCTGGGGCTCAAGGAATCTTTTAGATTCCCCCTAGATTCCTCAAAGATTCCCTCCTACGGGTCCTCTGCAAATTGGTTGCTCAGATCAGGAAACTGACTACACCATCTAGTTCATGTCACTAAGAGGTGTAAGATCGACATAAAATTTGTCCAATTTGGACACTGCAAAAATTTCACCCTCCTGGAAATTTCGTTCAATGATGGTTCCCCCTGCAAATAAATTAATTAAAAATTCGCCTCGATTTCCATGCTCATTCCTGATCCTCCATGCTACCCGGGTGCACTGTGAAAATGAGGTTTATATCAATTCTATGGCGGATTACACAATGAGTTTTGTGGGGCGGAGTTGTTTTAAGATCTATTTGTTACAGAGTAGGTCAGGCAATCAAACCCCACCTCCTCCTTTTTTTTACATAACAATTTTTTTAATCGGAAGGGAGGTCAGTTTGGGCCCACCTTAGTTGGCTCGCCCACCTCACCTATCCCCTCTCCAAGCGCCGTATCCTTAATAATATGCAGAGGGTTGAGGTTGGGTTCGCACCCCAAGTGCCGACCCACCATATGTGCACAATCCCGTGGTATGGGGGGAGGAGTAGGGGGTTGTGGCCCACCCCTCCATAAATAAATGTTGAAGGATTGGGGTGGTGGGGTTGGTGGCCCGCCACCCTTTTTTATATTTTTTTTTTTTATAAAAAACAACAGGCCATTTTTGAAAATCCTGATTTTGAACGAAGGAGTCATTTTAACTAGGCGACAATTACTCTCAGAATCTGGCTAGAGTTTGTCAGATTCCTTCCACCAGAAAAATTCCAAATTGTGTCTTCATTAACCATGCCTAGTCAGCGAAAGTCAACCCAACTTTGATTGCCTCTATCTTCATCATCCGGACTCGGATTAGAGTGTTGTTCGCATCGTTGGAATTAGGGCGATGAGCACTTCGACCTGATGTCAAGTTAATCATATTTCTGCCACTTTGAATTTTGAGCCTTTTCCATGCCACTGGCGTTTGGAGATCCACCTGTATCAATCCTCCCCACGGAGGAGCTTTTGGTCCTCCAAAAGCATGAAAAATAATCTGCAACTTCTCTGTACCTTGGCTACATCATAAGTGTCCTGAAAGGTCTCGCTTCCATCTCCTTCACCTTTGTTCCTCGGAGCCTTAAGCGATGAGATGACACCTGCAACCTCTAGTACATTGTTTTTTCAAATTACATGCTTGAATTTCATGACCAACTAATGACCCAAGCATCCCATATTTTCCACGAGTTTATAACACATACTCCGTGGTAAAGTTTACATCGAAATGGAAACAATACCCCAGCTACGAAAACAAGGCCAACATATCATTGTTGCTCCAACAAGTGATGGAAAACACATCATCACTACAACACATGATTTACAAAGATAAGGCCAAACAATATTTGATTTGACAAGTGATGGAAACATGACATCACTTTCACAGTTTATCATGCAACTCAAAATAAGACCAGACGTCATTGTTGCTGAACAAGTGATGGAAAACACATCATCACTTTTACATTTTAAAATGCAACAAATGATTTACAAAAACACGACCATGACAAGCTAACATATTTAGAAACCATTTTTCACTTATCAAGGTGAATGAGTCGCCTCCCTGTGGTGGTTTTGCTTGTCGAACGACTGTTTCACCTGGTTCATGCATCGACACTTTGTCCTAAAGGCACTGCTCTGGATGGAGCCTCTAACATGTGGCTCTTTGATGGCCACTTCTGTTGCAATGACTGCAATAGGTTTTCCTCTTCCAGATCTATTTAACATGTTTCTTTACTTGTTGTTGAGAGGGTCTTTCACACCTCATCCTTTTGTGTGCTATCATTCTTTTCCAGCACTTAGAAAATGTATGGTTATGTAATCCACAAATGGTACATTTTTTTTGATTCCATGTTTTACGTTAATCTCTAACAACATGATTATAACCAAAATGAACATTCGAATATTGAGATTCATTATACCTTTCCTTGATGTCTCTGGTGTAAGTATGGCAATGAGAGCTTGCCTTAGCTCTTTCCCTGCCATGGGCACTACCATGGGATGATGGGTATGTGTTCCCATCATTCTCTTTCCTGGACAATTTTGACGATGTCTCGAAAGCATATGACACCTCCAAGCATTCTCCCTCGGTGTATCTCAAGCCTACAAATTGACGTTTATGCACAACCTCCAAATGTTGAGGTATGCCTTGGTTATTAACACCAAGTTCTTTTTCCTCCTCGTGCCTCATCCTGGTAAGAAGCCTCATGTTTGTCCCCATAATTTGGATATCCACATATCCAATAGAAATCATACTATGTGACAACGAAAATGAAAGGAAATCAACATCTTTTACCTCCTCTGTTGATTTGGAAAGAACTGATGAGGGATTCTCATCATTTGTTGTTGGTGGTTCGCTAGCTGTCTCGGCGCATTCCCCAACTTCCTTTCTGACATACCCATGTCTTGTTCGACAAGGTAATTCTTCTACTTTGATGGGCTTGACAATGCCTTGGCCATTAACGCCTAAGCCTTTTCCTTCATACCCCATTTTCTTCAACAGTTTGGAGCCTATTCCTGTGGTATGATTTTCAAAAACAACGAAATCATCATCAGGAAACCTACATGAAGATGGAGAACTACTTTTTACATCACATGGGTCACGTTGTAGCTTTTCCAAGGCCTCATCCTTAACTTGGAGTTGTTGTAGCAAACTATGTTTCTCCTCTTTCTCTTCATGTAGACGCATCTTCAATTTAACGTTCTCTATTTGAATATTTTGGTTGTTATGCTTCAGTTCTTCTAGGGCCTCTTCCATGGCTCATAACTGAAGTTTCAATCATTCCCTTTCCTCTGTCTCTTTTTGTAGAGTTTTATACATTATTTCCACTCTTTTGGAAATTTTGAGCATTGTGTCGTACATCATTCCATTGTTCATGCTTGCAATACACATCCATGCAAAGACCGCTCTGATACCACTTGATCCAGGTCTAGGTGTGACAAAGGACCCTTCCAAGACCTTTTACTTTCGTGATGTGTTAAATTGCATTTTTAAAAGAACATAACTGAATACATGTGCATGCTATAAAGAAGAGGAACATGACATTCATCGACACATGAAAACATAAGTTGTTGATAACGGATTTTGCCCAGGAGGGACTACGTCTTCGGGCCTCGGTGTTAAGATGGTGTAGGCCACTACATTAAGTGTTGTCAATAGTTATGATGTACATAAGAGGTGATGTCGCTATCATATAAGGAAAATGCCCTCACGTAGGAGTGGCTCCAAGAGATGTTCCGCTACAAGAATTCTCAGTCAAAAAGGACTCCTATCAGTATGACACAAACTCATGTATGATGATAATTAACATCCCGCCAACATGGCATAAAAGGGATATCAATGCAAACATGCATGGCAACACATGAGTATCCCATCAACATACAACAAAGTGATCTCAAAGAAAAATGAAGAATCATGACAACAAGTACATCACACAACTGATTCCACATCACATCAAGCAAGAATCATGAGACAAGTAAGAAATAGGGTCCCACATCAAACATCAAACGGGGATCTGTGTAGCACAATGCATAGCAAAAGAAGTCCATGAACACACTGTATATACCTCACATCCATGGGCCATCTGAAGAAAAGGATGTCAAACTACTGAAGTTGTTCATACCATTGATCTCATGGCGTCGAATCGCATGGAAATGACTACTCGCACATGAACGCTGACACCTACACTCCACTTTGAAAAGTGGCCAGAAAATGAAATGAGAAAATGAAAAATCTAAACACAACATCAGATTTTTGGTGTCAAATAGTGCAAAATCGACTGTCAAATTTCTGAATTCTGAGAAAGTAGAAATCTAGGGCTCAAGGAATCTTTTAGATTCCCTCTATATTCCTTAAAGATTCCCTCCTCCATTTCCTCTACAAATTGATTGCTCAGATCAGGAAATTGACTGCACCATCAGGTTCATGTCGCTGAGAAGTGTAAGATCGACATAAATTTTTTCCAATTTGGACACTGCAAAAATTTCACCCTCCTAGAAATTTCGCTTAGTCATGGTTCCACCTACAAATAAATTAATTAAACATTCGCCTCGATTTCCATGCCCGCCCTTAGTCCTCCATGCTACCCGAGCGCATTGTGAAAATGAGGTTTATATCAATTTTATGGCTGATTAACCAATGAGTTCCGTTGGGCGGAGTTGGTTTAAGATCTGTTTGTTATGGAGGAGGTCAGGCAGTCAAACCCTGCCTCCTCCTTTTTTTAGATAACAACTTTTTTTTAATGGGAAGGGAAGTCAAGTTGGGCCGGCATTGGGTGGCTCGCCCACCTCACCTGTCCCCTCTCCAAGTGTCGTATCCTTATTAATATGTGGAAGATTGAGGTTGGGTCCACGCCCCAAGGGTCGACCCACCATATGCGAACAATCCCATGGTATGGGGGGAGGGGCTGGGAGTTGTGGCCCGCCCCTCCATAAATAAATGTTGAAGGATTGGGGCGGCGGGGTTGTTGGCTCGCCACCCTTTTTTCTTATAATTTCTTTTTGGTATAAAAAAAACAAAAGGCAATTTTTGAAAATCCTGATTTTGACCGAAGGAGTCATTTTAACCAGGTGACAATTTCACCCGGAATCTGGCTGGAGTTGATTAGATTCTGTCTGCCAGAAAAAGTCCAAATTTTGTCTTCATTAATCTTGCCCAGTCAGCAAAAGTCAACCCAACTTTGATTGCCTCTATCTTCCTCATCTAGACTTGGATTATAGTGTCGTTCACGCCGTTGGAATCAGGGAAACAAGCACTTCAATATGATGTCAAGTTGATCATCTTTCTGCCACTTTGAATTTTGAGCTTTTTCCATGTGACTTGTGTCTGGAGATCCACCTGGATCAAGAGAGTTAATTCCTTTTCTAGTTGATGATTTGATGTATTATAATTTGTCGATTTGGCTAATCTGCATCGATCTAGAAAATAAAATTGTTAATTAGGGCGGCGAAATTCCATTGTGGAACATGGAGTGTCAATTGGCTTTGGTAGTGAGAGCTCGATGTCAATGTGGACCATCAAATCAAAGAGGTTTTGGCCATTGGATCTAGAAGGGATGTTGGCATAATAAAAGATGGAAAGTGGTATAGCCAGTAACACGATGACACTAACTTAATACCAAAACACATAGTGCAGTGCAAATGTTGCGTCATGTGAACATTAAATGGCATGTATTCACCATAACTGAGGTTATTAGGTTATCAATTTTGGTTTCCTTGCATTCTATTCTCCTTATTGGATTGGTACTATCAAAAGAATTGGGTTTCGATCCTTGGTTTGAGATCAGAGTGAACACAAAAGCCTACCATTCTAGTCTCTAGGGAATAGGTATACTTTCCAAAGCTTTATTGTATTACATTAATAGTAGCTTATAAAATTTATGGGTTTGGAATGGTTACTGAAGACGAGAATGAGGTTTTCATTAATACACTAGGGAAAATATGTGACACCCATGTATAAAACATTGATGTGCATTCCCTTAGATCTTAATTAGAGATAAATGGGAAATTAGATAAATTAGAAAGCTATATGTTAATTATTGGTTTACTTAGAGCTGCATTGTTGGGTGTTCATTGCGACCCTAATATAATTGTTCTTTTAGCTAGTCATTATGAATCGTTAACTCGAACAACTATTATTCCTATAAATATATGTAGTTTCTTATAAATGTCTAAGGAAACTATCCCAAAAATGTTGAAGCTACTTGTGACAGGAAGGAATATTAGCGATGCAGTGAAAATTGAATTACCAATGGCTAGTAAGATATTGAATCCACAATTTAAGGTGACAGTCTCTTTGTTGATTGTTTTTTAGGATATCACAATGACTTGGTTATGTATGAAGCTATTCTTATGTGCTTAAGGGAAGTAATGACAAATCCCAATGAAATTAGGATTAATTTTCTAACTTATCTAGCTCGGAGTATACCTTTGCACGTGAGCACTATGACATTTTTGTAGTTATTTAAACATGCCGCATATCTCATACATGTACTCCTGTTTTTCTATTCAGAATATTTTGTCAATAATGGACTATTCTCAGACATTAAAGATATGCATGGAAGAGTGAAGGAGGTTGAAAAGTGGACTGAAGTATTATACCCATGGGGGATACATGGTGGTTATGTCAAATTTGTAGAATGTTTCCTGTTTCACATTCAATAAAAATGTTTCACTAGGGTAAACATGAAACGAGAGTTACTATGCATGACCCAACTACCAAATTCCAGTGATGGAAGTGGGGTCTACCATTTTGAAACTTATTGCAACCTTCCAAGGACACATGATCACCCAAATATTAGACAAATTTTACTAGTGACCATGCCCTAAGTTGGAACCACCTTTTTCACCTACTTTTCCTCCCAGCCACACTCATGCAAGCTAGTGCATGCAGCTAGAAGGCTCCAACCAAACTCATAAAACTCTCTCCATGCAGCTACAACGGAAATTATCAAGTTAAGAGGGTGTAGCTAAAAGCCCTATCCATATTTTTTGGGCTAGTCTTTAGGCCAACTGCCTAGATCTACCCAGAACCTTCCATAACTCTATCAATAAGGTTTGTGTGTCTGTATACTTAATCCCAGGCTCTACTCTTGCTCCAAACTTGGAAAATACATGATGATCATTACTGCAAACACTTGGAAAACATAACACCTACAAGTATTGAATGCATGTATGTTCACTTTAACATTAATTTCATCATAAAATCATCGAGAAGGCTTATTGCCCTCTCTATCTACCTAAAACAACAAATATTAGCTCATGAATTCAAATATATAACCAAGAGCCTGTCAAACCATGGAATGGATCCATAACAAGAGCACATCATAAATGAAAAATATACCATGCATGTAACCAACATATAATGAGAATAGCACCATGGAAAACCAGTCATAAAGCCATACATAAAATCATAAGTTGTGTTCATTAATCTTAATAAGAATCAACTCATAATAACATATGCAAATTCCAACCAGGCCAGGGAATTCTATGTACCACCTGACCATAGATTGGGCTCAACCAAATCTTTATTTCATCCAATCACACTCGTGCCATATTCTAAGCATGAATGTGGGATCACATGGGATAAACCAAAACATAACAAACTAGGGATTCCAAAGGCTAAACCACTTCAACCATAGTGATTTCACCTAAATCCGTCCAGAAATCACCAAAACCAAATAAGCTTTGGATGCCTCAGACTTTCTTCACCATACCCAAAGGAATTTTCCTGTCTCCACCCACTTATCAAGAGTTCCAGGAGAAAACCATCTCCACCCTCAACCCTTGGAAATTTTCTTGATACCACCTCAAGCAGGATCAGAAATCTATCGACAATCGGAAGCTTAACCAAAACAGAGAACCCACTACATCAAAGTTATCTAGGAAATGAAAAATCAAGGTTGTAAACCACTGTCAATGCAAGAAAATCCCATGCCAATGACAACAAACATAAACAATAAACCAATGCATAGACCATGCATCAAATCTAAGGAAAATTTTAAGGATGGAAATTTTTCTTGAAGTTTAAAAACATTGGCGAATCTCACTAATCCCTAATATGCAAACTATAAAATGCTTATTGCTATATTTGTAAAATTATTCTTTTATATATAGTCTCTATATAATGTTGGCGATTTTTAAGATAAAATAATTTTATATTCTAAAATTTGGGCGAATCATCTCTTATAAAAAATGGAAATTGGTGAATCATTTTTGTGGAAAAATCATGGAAAATTAGCCCACTGGGCGAAGATTAGCCCTAAAATTTTCCAGATTCAAACCCCTGCATACTAAATCACACTTGCACATTATACCTGCAAATGCACAACTAGTTTCTGCCCTTATTGTTGTCCAAACTTCCTCTTGTGCTCCATTTCTTCCTTGCTTGCTTTCTCCCTCGCTTGTTCTCTCTCTTAGAGTTCGATTTCTTTCTCATAAAAACCAAAGTTGTCAAAGCTGAAAACTGATTAGAAGTTGTCAACTGCTTCTCAGATACCCTTTTATCCTTGATGTTTGGTGTGTTTTCCTTTCAGTTTTCCTCTTTTCTTTCATTTTCCTTTATTTTCTCTTTAATTTCCCTTGTATGCGTATTCTTGTTTCTTCGTCTTCTTTTTCTCTTATTTTCCTTTATTTCTTGAATTAATTGCCATTTATGACAAACAGATATATACTTATGCACATTTCCTTCAACTAGAAAATAAACATGTTGTTTATGGATTTTTATAAACACAACTCGATACAATATTTATAATAATATACACATATATACATATGCACATTTTCTCAACCAACAAATAAAAGCATACAATGCCCGCATCAATCAACAAGGGAGTCTTGAGGTTCACACCTCCACCCTAAAAAATTAGTACCGAGGATTCACCTCCTTCTTGGAAAGTCCAAAATCTGCTGCTAAAATCAAAGCCTACCTCTAATGTCCATCGCTACAATATTTGCGCTACTCATTCTCTAAGTGAACAATTATCGACTCATTGTTTCCAGACACACTCCCAATGTCCCAATCTATTTCTGATTCCAACCAGCAATGTTATTAACAAAAATAAATTTATTCCCCAACCTTCCCTTCCCTGCTTCCCAATCCCTCGGGCAATCGGTCACCCCCTTCCATGTAGTCACTCGCTTTCCACGTTTAGGTTCCCCTTCTTTGCTTCCAAGTCCCTCGACTCATCCATTCATTGGCAAGGTTTCCTCTCATTTAAAGGTCTCAAAATCGAAAACATACCTCTGCCTCAAAACTGTCATACTGGTCATAGCATGTTTATGGCGATAAATGGACACTCTTGGATACCAGTGTCCCACAATGGCTCTACTTCTAAAATCCTTTACAAACATATTGTTACATGTTTCAATTCCTTTTGTTGTTGTTGCTAACTTTCTTGTAGCCAATTCCAGCGACCCAAACCAGGCATTTTCCATGTTTACCTATACCAAGCACATAATTTCCATTAGACTCGAAATCAATTGTGATAAATTCAAATCATACCTCGTTGGTATCTCATCAATAAGGTGACATTTGCAATTTTGTTTACTTCATGTCACAACAAGTCAAATTATCTCCTTGATCAAATCATCACATATAAAAATATCACATCCGATTAGCTCAAATCTCAACCATCATAAATCATAATCTTATACTATGTTCATAATTTTGAAATTAAAACTGAAATAAAATATTGATACTTATCTTTCAAATTGTTCTTTGATTTTTCCTTTGTTCTTTGTCTTTTTTGTACACACACTGAATCGATTTCCAAACCCGACTAGCACTCAATGTCTTCTCTTCTCTTGACCATGTACACACACTAGATTGGTTTCCAAAAACGGCAAGCACCCAGTGTTCTCTCTTCTCTTCTCTTCCAAAGCAACAAGGGAATCCAGAGACTATATTGCCTCATCCCTCAAATATATCAACAACAAGGGAATCCAAATACTATACCACCTCCTCCCTCAATATCAATAATAAGGGCATCTAGAGACTATATGGCCTCTATCCTTATCAACAATAAGGGCATATAAAGACTATACGGCCCCTACCCTTAATATCAGCAACAAAGGCATTCAGACAGTGCCATACCTACTTGTCCCAACACATTATACAACACATACACCTACACACAGTGCACCACAACACTTTCACATATACACATGACATAATACAACAGATACACAATACACATGGCACAATACAACATGTACACAACACAACATGTACAACAACAACATTACTGCACATCCAGAGATCGCACCGTCTCTATTAGGCAACCTTGGCTTTAGTGTCTTCCCCATGCCTCATTGCATGCATCTGCATCTGCAATACATTTCAAAAAAATTGAATTGAATTGAAGGAATTTTAATGACGTCCATGAGACCAAGGGGTATAAGGGACTTAGGCTTTAAAAAAAAAATATCACATTTTCAAGTTTCTTTCTATTGCAACTTTATTGCCATGAATTTTGATTAAGAAATCAGTTTTGTGAAGTCGTGCTTCCTCAAACAATGCGTTCAAATTGAGAACCTTCATATTGCTTTCAAATCGACTATAAAAATTCGATTTCAACTGCTCCTTTCTTGCAAAAAGATCAAATTCTTTTTTCTCAATTTTCCTTGTCGCTTATCCATCTACCAACTTTACATCTAAAATGGTGTGAGATCCAATCATCAAAATTTTAACCTTAATTGGAACATTCAAATAAATATTTTCATCATGTAACTACATTAAACTAAAATTTTAATTTTTGACGTATAATGTTTTTTCTACCAATACATTTTCCTGACATCACAATAAAATTCCCCTCTTCTCATCATCAACAATGAAAGATCACTTGGCATCCCATAGAGTAATAGAGTTATGAAAAAACTTTTAGTTGGATGGACCTTTTAAAATAAATAAATAAAACAACAAGTTACAACAACCAAACGACTTGTGTTTCCACTTCACTCGTTCTCATTGATATTTAAACAAAAATAAAAATTAAAAATTGATATACCAGCAAATGCCTGGATTTGCAGCGCAGGATATACAAAGTGAACACGTTAATCAGACTTTGCTTGACTTGGGACAACATTTATCAACACGTGAATTAGACTTTGATTGTCTTTAGGGAAAGCTCCTGTAGTTTCATTCGTAGGAAAGCTCCTGTAGTTTCATTCGTCAACACGGCAATTAGACTTCGCCCGAGTTTCGAGAAAGGTCTGAACGATGTGACTGTTTCTTTAAAACTTTGAAAAATGCAACGTCCTTTATCACGAAAGATGTCTATTCGGAATAACGCCTTTGACCAAGTGAAGTAATACAAATTACAATGAAGCAGATGTAAAAATCATTAAACTAAATTAAATATCATTCATGTAAAAATCATTTTGATATTTCAAATATTTTTATTTCAACATATTAATATATTTAATATTTCTAATTTATCAATTTTTTTTTTTTTTTTTTTTTTTCAAATAAAATCACTCACTCATAAAATCTTTTTTATTTTATTTTAAATAAACAAATAATAAATTAAAATTAAAATTAAAATGAGTTTGTCCATAGAGGGTTGGACTCGTGGCCAACGAAGGATCTGTTAAGTCACTCGTGTTGTTGTGCAGGTCACGAGTTCGAGTCTCATCTTACTCGAGGGTCTTTGTAATGCCTTATAGCTTGTGCGACAGGCGGGCGCCGGGCGCTCGGGCATGCACAACCGCACGAGGGCAGAACGCCGGGCAGCATCGCACGACAAGCGACGAAAGGTTGAACGACAATGCGACGAAACCGTGGACAGTTTACGACACTTATGAAATGCGATGGAACGATGGTGAACTTATACCCATTGTGCGTGGAGAAGAACATGGCGCGGCCGACTTGAGGATGTGGGCAGGCCGACATGTAAAGTGAGCGTGCAGGGGTTGGTAACCATGTATTTTGGGGGTCGGCTGGAGTGCCACCACCCACACATAAAACACATATATATTGGCATGCGTTGAGGTTCATTTGGCAAGCAATCAACTCGCATCACTTGTGCTCTTCGCATAGGACAAGAGGAAGTGCGTAGTTTGGTAGAGGAGTGCGCATAACTCATGCGCTCCACTTGGTAAAGGCGCAGTTGGTATTCTTGTTGATGGTTGGCAAGGTGTGTCGAGTGTTAGTTGCAGATTTATGCCGAGCTTGAGGTTGGATTCTAGGTGACTTGGGTGAGCACCATCCTACCGTGCAAGAGTGCACGAACATTGTAAAGGTTGTTTTGCCTATGTTGTAAAAGAAACTAAGTATTGGCTTGGAGTTTGCCAAGCATTACTTGTGATGATTGTATTATTGGAAAACTGATATAATATACATTGTTGGGCAGACTTGTTACGGGAGTTGCCCCTCCCCTTTATATCGTGCAATTGTTGTCTTCTTTTATGATTTCTGTGGATAATGAATAAGTATGGGTGTTCATTGATATAAAGGTTAATTTCATATTATACTTGGTTGCGAAACACAAACTAAGTACACGGTTGTGAATTAGGCGTAGTCCATGTGCACAAGTATTGTTAAAAAGAAAGTGTTCGGTGGTGCCACACCTCACCGGTACGGTTGAAAGACCATCGTAGGCTTGGGGGTGTGACAGTCTTTCTTGGGGGATGGGTGGCTCCAACGTTTATCAGCACTTGAATTAGACTTTGCTTGTCTTCAGGGAAAGCTTCGTAGCTTCGTTTGTCAACACGGCAATTAGACTTCGCCCGACTTTCGAGAAAGGTCTGAACGATGTGATTGTTTCTTTAAAACTTTGAAAAATGCAACGTCCTTTATCACGAAAGATGTCTATTCGGAATAACGCCTTTGACCAAGTGAAGTAATACAAATTACAATGAAGTAGATGTAAAAATCATTAAATTAAATTAAATATCATTGATGTAAAAATCATTTTGATATTTCAAATATTTTTATTAAAAATAATTATATAATATTAATATTCTCTAATTTATCAATTTAAAATATTTTTTTTAATTTCAAATAAAACTAACTCAACTAACTCAAAATCTTTTTTGTTTTATTTTAAATAAACAAATAATAAATTAAAATTAAAATGAGTTTGTCCGTAGAGGGTTGGTCTCATGGCCAGCGAAAGATCTGTTAAGTCGTTCGTGTTGTTGTGCAGGTCACGAGTTTGAGTCTCATTTTACTTGAGGGTCATTCTTGCGGGCTGGGCGGCTCCTCCTAGAGGTTATAGTGGTGGTTGGTGGGATTCGACCCTGTGTCTCATGCCCCCAAGCCCATGGTAGTCTTCCAACCGTGCTAGGCGAGGTGCGGCACCACCGAACACTTTCTTTTCACCAATAATTATGTTCGTGGACTATTCCTAACCACTTATTCCTACTTAGTTTGTATTTCTCAACCAAGTATTATTAATGTGCCTTTATACCAATGAACACCTATACACATTCATTATCAACAACAATTATAAATGATGAACACAATTGCACAGTATAAAGGGAGGGGCAACTCCTTGAACAATGAGTCTGCCCAATAATATATTATACAACAATTTACAAAACTTTACAAGTATACTTGGAAACCCCAAGTTTCATACTTAGCCAAATTTACAATCCAAGGCAAAACTCGGTTGCCTAGCTCGTCGGCACCTCCGCATGGTCGCCGCACACTCACCAACCCTTCGTTCACCTTGTCGCACGATCGTGTTGTTTTCCCAACTTGGGCGCGCCTCCAAGTCACCACACACGAACGCCTCCACCCGAGACACACCTCTGTCCACAATCTCAACACTTCACCAAGTCATCATGCACACTTGCATGACAGGCGGGCGCTCACCCGAGTCACCAAGACACCTGTGCCAAGTCATCGCACAAACCGGGCGCTCCTCCATTTCACTGTCGGGCACCTTCGTACAAACCAGGTGCCACACACCCGTGCACGCCTCAACCAACCGTCAGGCGCTCTTGCCCACACCTTCACCCAAAACTGAGAGTGACACCTAACTCCATGCAGCCTTGCCCAAGAATGGGCACATCAACCAAATCTGCACCTTCACCTCTTGTGCGTCCACCTTCTAGTTCTGTGCCTCTCTTTTACATGAGCGAAGTTGTTGTGCATTGAGAGCTTGTCAAAATGAGCTCCAACGCTCCTTGATATATATGCATTGTAGGGGGAGGTTGTGGCTTGCCCAGCTGACGTCCCCACGCTCTCACTCCATCGCAAAAGCCCTTAACTTCAAGTCGACCTCCCATCAAATGTTGGTCGGCCCGTGGGTTGAGCCACCCGCTCCCCACGCCATATAAGTAACTTGCCCACCTTCCATTATGCGCATACATGTCATCGCATATCCAAGGGAGCTCGCACTTCAACCGAACCGCAGCTCATTCATCCTTCCACTCGCGCGCGCTCTCCACCCGATCGTGGTCGCATATCGGCAGAACTATAGGTCGTTACACTGTGTAACACGTGTACGATACCATCGCCGTTGCCAATTCTGCTAGTCAACAAAAAAAAAAAAAAATTAAAATGAATTTGAAAAATAATTCAAATAAAAATTTGTCAATGCTAAGACTAAAGATAAATGGCATTTATACTAATATGAACTTGGGATTTATACTAATATGAAATTTCCTCATTTGCGAAATTTATTTAAATCCAAAATAAAATGGATTCGTAATAATATGCACATTCTTTCTCGCACTTTCCTCATTTGGAAAATTATTTAGATTTTTATTTTGGTTTATTAGTTTTTATTTTTAAGACAACTAAAGCACTTCTTTGTTAATCAAAGTTTTTTTCATGTGATTTTATTGTAACACTAATCAAAGTTTTTGGAAAACGTTGAATATTTGCATTTTTAAATAAATTAAAAAATATTTTGCTAATTTTTTAAAATATTGTTTCTCATTTTTGATTTTGTGAGTGAGCTTTGATGTGACCAGATTCCCTTGGTGGAAGGTAATTTAATTTTGGCATTTGGAAATGTGAGACAAATTATTTTAAAATGAAAAAAGGCTAATATTGTAAATGGTCATTGTGAGAGTGAGTGCATTAACATTAACACACTTAATCCTAACTCTGCTAATGCTCTGCTCAAGTCCTTTATATAAGCCCAGGGCGTAAGGCATCCATACTCATGGTCAGTTGTCCTTGGGTTATATTATTTCATTATAAACATTGTACCTCTCATTTCATTTTAAACTTTTACACATTTAGTTGTGAGGAAGAACAAGTATATGAAGCAAGAGATGTGTGTGGAATAAAGGATGTGTGGAAGAGGGTGTATGTGTGGGCGAACAAGTGCGCAGTGGGAACTTTCTTCACATGAAATTATAACTTTAAGTGGGAACTTCAAATCATGGATTCTCATGGTTGCTTAATAAATGAATCTTCGATCTATGTCCTCCTTACAATATTCTATTCGCCCATGTGTTCAAATATCAATTTCATCATATAAAAGAAATGAATGTGAGAATAAATAACCACACAAATAATTGAGAAATCAAAAGTTGTTGCAACAATTAACATGATAAATAATTCACAGTTTGGAAAAAACTCAAAAGAACCCAATGGTCAATCAAGTGACACCACATAATCCAAGTAGTGGACTTGTATTTCACATTGGTTAAATTGACATAGTTAAATTAGTTTTTACTTTATGGCCCAATGTGCATTTTTTTCTAGTTGTCTTACAACATATCTACAACCTTTTAGAAGTTCCTAGCACCCTATAGGTAAGTACTTCACTTGAGACTTCATATAATGGTTCTACATTAACATATATTATTTATCTTGTTGTTAGAGAGCCAAATAATAAGTATTTCAAGCTTTCCTTTAAGTAAATCATTTGCTATAAATTTTATGGGCATAGTTCCTAAGGGATTACCATGAGATCTCACAAATTCAATTTCCAACTTGGTAGAAATTTTAATTTGTTATTGTTCAAAGTATTGGAGGTGATGTATTAAGGTTAGTCTAACCATTTTTAACTTCTCCACCCATATATCTTTGATCTAAAGTTCCTTGGCACTAATCAAGTGGTATTTGAAGGGAAATTTGGTTGTTGTCCTTGTACTTTTCTGTAGATCTTATAGTCTATATTTACATGATAATAACCTAATTTGTACTAGAACCCCTCCAACCACTTATCTAAACTAAGAAATAACTTTAGAATTGGTTAGTGATCCATAACATACCATGAATATTCCATTGGATAGTTTGTCAGAACAAATCTACTAAAATATATTTGAAAATCTAGAACATAAATATGAAGATTGATTTTTCCATAGAATTTTGGATTTATTAATTATTGTATTGTGATTTGCATGTAGTAGATAAAATATGGAAAATATGATGATGAAATTAAACTCACAAACCATAATGAACACAAGATATGATTTGGGAAACCCTTACAAGAGAAAATCCAGTGAGAAGGTGAGGCCACTACACTCTTTTTGTGAATAGAAATGGATGCAATTACAAATAAGTGAGACCTATGGCACATGGGATGCTACAATACACAAACCCTATTTTTTTCTCTCTTTCTCCACTATTCACTAATCTTCTCATCTATGGAACAAAATGCACTCAAATAGAATGGAACCCCTTTTTCTCCTAGTGGCATGGTTATAACACAACCTTATAGCCTACTAGTGGTTAAGTTTGACTCCAACTCTTAACTAGATTTATAATATTGTCTCTTCTAGAGTTTTCTTCATCATAATCATGTGGGTAGCCCCTTCCCCATAAATAATGGAGGCTGACATGGCATCCTTTCAAATCATGGTAGTCAAAATAGGAAGGCTAACTTTTGGGTGGCATGACTTTTTCATACATACTTGGTTTGAGGTACCCTATGTGTGCCAATCTTAGTAGTTTGCATGGACCTTTGTAACCCTATTTAAAATATTGATAACAAGTTCTAGGGTTAACACACAATATTATTAGTAGTAGGTCCTAGGAGTAACACACTATATTATTAGTAGTAAGTCCTAGGGGTAACACAATATTATTAGTAGTAAGTCCAAGGGATACCGTGACATGTTATTACTATGTTTCATAACCAGCTCATGACATGGTCACTTATGTCCCTCCTACTTAGAAAATGAGATCTAAAGCACTTGCACCTCCTCCTCATGGTAGCAACTGAGGGCCCTTTGAGGACATAATTAGTTGGGTATGTAGCTATGGCCATCATCTCTGGAATCCTCTTTGTTAATAAAATAAAATGAATGTTTTATGTTTGGACTTTAATTTTTATGTTTATTCCCATTTCTTTGCCTTCATCGTCGACTAATCCTTGGAGGACTGATTATTATAGGGTTTTTATTTGTTTATGTTTTGGGACATTGTTTACAGTCGGTGCTAGAATAGTTGTAGTCCATTTTTAAGTGGATGAATTTAAAAATTTTGTTTGCATATAAGCTCGTGGCATAATTTTCTAGGAATACACAATGCCCAATGCTACATTCGTATTGTGACATGCATATCATAGCTTTGTCATTGTATTTTTCAACATGGTTACATTAGATGGAGTGGTCTTGTGGAATCAAATATAATTAGGGTTTCATGTCTTTCCATAACGAACATTACTTAGCATGAAATATATGAAATCAATGATTCACTTATCCCAAACAAGTAACTAACAATCCTAAAATTCATCAAGAAACTCATTAGTAGAAACAATGTTAACTATTTCATTATTATCAAGTGTAACATTCTTATAATAAACATATGTGATGAATAGAGTTTAAATCAGTACGATTAAATATCATGTGTTATCTTCTTTATTGGTAGGCATTGTTTCAAAGATTATTTTGGATGAAACCCCTTTTACAACAATAGTTTATTTTTGGTAGGTTTAATTTTGAGCCATGAGAATATGAAATATCATTTCTTGGTTAATATGATGGAGATAAATCTTTTATCTCAGTAACGTGTCAACCTTCACCGATTAAGCTTAGCTAGAAACTTGAAATTTTAAATTAGCACATATCCATCTTAACCTTATATAATTATGCTCCAAGTTGAGTTACCATGGTACTTGGGTTCATTGATAGTGACACGTACAACACTTTTGGAAAAGGGATCACTACTAGGTCTTAAATTGTATAAACTCCAACTTGATATACTTCTTGTAATGAATTTCCTACTATCTTTTCCACAATTGAAACATCATAGGAGGACAAAACCTTTCTTTAATTAACATTAGCACATGGAACTTATTTTTTCATTCAACAATGAAAAGATATGTGGAAGCGATTGAACAAAATTCCCCACCCATTTCAATTATGTGTATGTGAGTTAGATTAAGAGATATTCCCCTCCAACACTACTTCTTTAATATGCCTATTACAATTATATAGTCCTTTATAGAGATGTTAATAATTATTTCCTTTTGTAATGAATTAGTTAGGCTTCAATCAATGCATTGACAACCTTAAGCATGGATGTCTTGCATTGTTATGGAAAGGGTGAGCTTGTTAAATATAAGGTAATGGGCACTCATAACAAGTTGTGACAAAATGGAGGAATGGGGTTCAACATTCTCCCCTACTTTCCTCTAGCATGAAACTTCCTACATAATGTAGTGTTGTAACTCCTCTCTTGCGATACTTAAGCCTTGATAATAGGACAATACTTATATTTCCCAAGGTGATCATTCTTGGGTATGCAATGCTTATAGGCTTTGGCAGACATAGACCAAAAAACGAGGCCTAGAACATGGATTCATTAACTAGTAAATATGGTATTCAAATATCATAACAACAAGACCTAAAACCTAACCTCAGTAGTTGGTAAATATGGTATCTAGACAAACAATTAATTGAAACTCATAGGGGAATCGCTTTAAATTTTTATTATTCAGGCCACTAATTGTTAGTTGAAACTACCACTTAACATTGAAACTACCACTTAATATTGATAAAAAGTTCTAACAACCTATTAGAGTTGTGAGAGAGAGAGAGAGAGAGAGAGAGAGAGAGAGAGAACATTGATATAATTATATATATATTTATATATATATAATATATCATATAATATATAATTTAATATTAATTAATATGTTATTAATATTAATATATATATTATAGTAGTATATGAGGAGGAGAGAGAGAGATAGAGAGAGAGAGAGAGAGAGAGACCTCACTAGTTGGTAAATACAGTATTTAGACAAATATTTAATCCAAACTTATAAGGGAATCCCTTACATTTTTTAGCATTCAAGCCACTAATTGTTAATTGAAACTACCACTTAACATTGATATAGATTAGATGTAATATTTTATTTTTATTTTTTTCATTGATAAAATGTGCTAACATCTTATTGGAGTTGAAAATACTAGAGAGAGAGAGAGAGATGTTTTTCTTGCGAGAAGAACCTATTTCTACTTCTCCGAATTAGTTAAAGTTGGAAGGGAGTTATTGATTTTAGACCTCAAGACACTAAGGTTTTACCTAGTTGTCCTTTTTGTAGTGTTCTTTGGAGCATAAATAACAACAACCCAGAAACAACAAATTCAACAACGTCTTTCAGTCGTAAGTTAAGTTCCTTTTTTATAGATAATATAAATAAAGTTAAACTCGTTTTTTGTAGATAGTAAAGGGTGAAAGCTGTGTCTCATAAATTCCCATTTTTTTTTACATAGAGTTGCTTCAGTAACCTACAGTATGATTCCTTCAATAATAATAATAATAATAATAATAGGAGTGTTTCCTTGCCCCTCGAAGTAAGTAATCTAAAATTAGTTTACAATTGGTTCTCTTGTGTTATAATGGAACTCACAAGCACAAAACAAGGTTAGTTCTACTTCCTTGTAATGGAGCTCACAAGCACAAAATAGGGTCAAATGCTACATCAACTTTCTTAGAATGCTCACCAATTCCTTCTGAGCATAATTTCCTCTTTCTCTACATTAAGGACTTGCTTGGGTATAGTTTCATCTCTCTATACGAGGAAGATCTAGTACAAGCCACTTCAATGCCCTTTACATGCACACATAGTGTTGAGCTATTTGTGACGACAGTGGATGATGGGAATGTTGTATGGGTGAAGATGGTGGTGGAGGTGATGAATTGGAAGCAAATGCAAGGTGGTGTAGAGCACAAAATGGAAATACAATGCATATTAATTAATTAATTGATGTTAGAGCCTTATGTAAGACTCCAAGAGCTAACCAAGTATATTTTGACCAAAATAACCAAATATGAATAATGTATTAAAAGGAAAAACTTAGGATAAATAAATGTTTTCAATATAAAAATTATATTGAATGGAGTGGATATCGTAATAATACATCGAAATTATTACCCAATCAAAATTGAGAGAATAATTTTGTTTATTATTATGTACATATATAAAATTGTGTTTTCTACTCTTCTTATCATATTATATATAATATATATATATATATATATATTATATAGATTAAAGAAATACACACACACACACACGCACCCACACACACAGACACACATAAATATTAGCCCAACTCTCAATTAATTTTTATGGTCCATCTCTAGACCCCTCCCACAGAGACTAATAACGTATTTAATGTAAAGGGTGAAAGATTTGTCTCATAATTTTTTATTTTTTATTTTACATAGAGTTTCTTTAGTAACATATAGTATGATTCCTTCAATAATAATAGGAGGTGTGTTGCCTTTCCCCTCCAAGTAAGTAATCTAAAAGTAGTTTAGAATTGGTTCTCTCTCTCTCTTTCTCTCTCTCTCACAGACACACACACACACATCTTTCCCCTCCAAGTAAGTAATCTAAAAATAGTTTAGAATTGGTTCACACACACACACACACACATACTAGGTCAACTCTCAATTAATTATTATGGTCAGTGTCCAGCCTCCTCCCACAGAGACTAATAATAAATTTAACATAAAGGGTGAAATATTTGTCTCATAATTTTTTATGTTTTTTTACATAGAGTTTCTTTAGTAACCTATAGTACAATTCCTTCAATAATAATAATAGGTATGTTGCCTTTCCCCTCCAAGTAAGTAATCTAGAAGTAGTTTACAATTGGTTCTCGTGTGTTATAATGGAGCACACAAGCACAAAACAAGGTCAGTTCTCTTTCCTTGTAATGGAGCTCACAAGCACAAAATAGGGTCAACTGCTACATCAACTTACTTAGAATGCTCACCAATTCCTTTTAAGCGTAATTTCTCTCTCTAGGAGGAGGACTTTCTACTGGGTATAGTTTCCTTTCTCGCTAGGAGAAAGATCTATTACAAGTCGCTTCAATTACCTTTGCATGCACACATAATGTTGAGCTATTTGTGATGACAGTGGATGATGGGAATGTTGTATGGGTGAAGGTGGTCATGGAGGTTATGAGTTGGAAGCAAATGTAAGGTGGTGTAGAGCACATAATGCAAAGACGACACATATTAATTAATTAATTAGTGTTAGAGCCTTATGTAAGATTCCAAAAGCTAACCAAACATATTTTGATCAAAATAACAAAATATGCATCATGTATTAAATGGAAAAACTTAGGATAAGTTAATGTTTTCTTCGTGATGTATTAAAGGGGAAATTGAGGATAAATTGATGTTTTCAATGTAAAAATTACATCGAAAGAAGTGCATCTCATAATAAGAAATCAAACTTATTCCCAACCAAAATTGAGAGAATAATTTTGTTTATTAGTATGTACATATATAAAATTGTGTTTTCTATGCTTGACATTAGAGATTAAAAACAATATATATGATAAAAAATTAAAGATATATAAAGACACACACAGAGACACAAACAACTCTCAATTAATTATTATGGTCCACATACAACCTCCTCCCACAAAGACTAATAATGGATTTAATGTTTTAAGTTTAAATAAAAAATATTTTTTTAATAATATCAAAATAAAATAGGGAAATATTAAATGCATTATATACTAGTGCAACAATAGAATTAAATAGTTGATAAATGTCCAATATACATCAATCCATGAGGAAGCCTTCAAAACAACTTACTCCATGATACACCTTCCATTCCAAAAAAAAAATTAAAAAAAAAAAATCATAAAAGTTAATAAAATTAAAACTTTATTTTGAATTATTATTATTAATAAAAAAATTAATATATAAGTTAAACAAAATACATGCATCAAGTTTCTTATCTATGTATATTCACCCCCACTTTACCGTGGAGATTCTTAATTTATAATAAGCTTTGTTGCAATATCATGAGCCAATACCATGGCTTATCAATAACACATTCCCAAAAAACCATAACTCATTTCATATGAAACTTGTTAATATAATTTTTTTTTTAATTAATCATTTTAAAGAGTAGAAAGGGCATCACTAATTTTGATATAAATCTCAACCTTTGATCTTTGACTACTATGGATTCTAGAGGATCCAAAAATGCCTCAAAATTTGAAGTGCTCAAAACTTCATGAAAACAACGTCATTTCGAAGAGCTCAAAGAGACCTTTCCAACACAACTTGAATTACCTCAAGAAAACTTCATATGTGACAATTATTGCGTTTTAAAGTTTTCATGCAACAGTGAAAAGTTGGACAAGGTTGCTATGTGGCACCACCAGGAGAATCCATGTGGCATGCTAAAGTGGCAGTACGACCAATAGATAGACTAGTCACAAGATGACATGTGGCAAGCCATATAAGTGATGTGGCAGCATGAAGGGAGATGACTGTGGAAAAGCTTGGAGATGACACGTGGTTAACCCTAAAGGTGACACGTGGCAGGCTCTAAAGGTGACATGTGGTGTATAGTTGGCATCCGATTGGAACCTAGTCAATAAGTGATGTGGCAAGTTGTTTACAGAGATGTGGCACTAGCCAATCAGAGGTTACCACATCGTAGCCTTGAAAGGCCCATAAAGTTTCGAATGGTGGCAAGGAGATTCAACAGATGTGGTAGTTGTTATGGAAAGGAGATTTGGTGGATATTAAATGTCAGTCTAAAATTGGTTTGACAAGGGTCAAACCTTCAACCTCTCGCTAACCAAATCATTCCACCACCAACACACCAAATTTTTTTAAGTAGGAATATTGTCATACATTTGAGGTAATAAACATTTAATAATGTAAACTTTGAAACGGGAACTAATATGATTACCCGTTTTTTGAGGTAGCAAAAAATCATCTGATTTTCAAAAGTGTTGATTCAGAATACACTTTTTTTTGGAGCATATTTTGACACTTAAATTTTTTTATATATCAAGTATAAATATTTGTTTTTAAATTTTAGTGATTTTCATGCTAATTTTGAAATATGTTGATGCAACATCAACCCTTTTTTTAGAGGGTTTATTTTTGACACTTTAAATTTTTTAATGTACTAAATGTGGTTATTTTTTTAAAATGTTGGTGATTTTCATGAGGATTTTGAAAAGCATCAACATTTTTTTTTAACGACAATTTTGACACTTTAAAATTTCTTATGTCCTAAGTATGCACAATTTTTTTAAATGTTGATTACTTAACAATTTTTCAAGTTGTCTTATTTCTCTTCTTGTTTTTCATCCTAGGATGTTAGTTTTTTAAGGGTTTTTCAAATATGTATTTTTTTTGTTTTTCTTTGCAATGTTGTTTTCTAATTGATTTTCTAATTTTTTTACAAAATAAAATAATTAAATAATAATGTTAAAAAATATATAAAAAGACAAAAAATAAAAAATAAAAAAGGTTTTAAAAAAACAAACAAAATTATCTTGTAAAAAAATACAAAAAAAAAAAAAAAAAAAAAAACTAAAAATATTTAGAAACAAACCTAATTAAAAAAGTGTGTGTGTGTATGTATATATATATTAACAAAGAAAAAACAATAAAAATGATTTTAAATAATTAAAAAAATGAAAAACTATTAAAATTAAATTAAAAACATAAAAAAAAAAACACCAAAAATATAATTAAATAAAAAACATAAAAAAAAACAATTTAAATTAAAAAAAAAAAAAAACCATATTAATAAATAAAATAAAAACATATTAAAAAACAAATTAACTAAAAAAAAAAAAAAAAAAAAATTGGAGGCCTGTCGGTCATGGGCTTGGCAGGCCAATTCTCATAATCGACTTGCCAAGCCCACGGTCAGTCAGTCTAATGGTCGGGCAACCCCGGGTGTCATGCCCCTATCCTGGTAGTGGTCTTTCAACCGCACATAGGCAGGCATGACACCGCTACCCACTTTCTTTTCACCAATACTTTACACCTAACATTCAACACTTAGTTATTTTTCTTCACTTCTACTAAGTATTCAACAATACACAACACAAATAACATTTACATCATCGTCATCAGATCATAAATATGCACAGCGAAAATATATATATTTTTTTTAAATGGGAGGGGAAACTCCCTGAACATTAGAGTCTGCCCAAATACAATAACTCAGTCTTTTACAATCTCATTTACAACTGCAACCTTGCTAGGAAACTCAAAATTTCACCTTAGCAAGCTTTCCAATTTTCAACAGTTTCGGCCTACTCGTGTTGGCTCACCCACCCCATTGGGTTAGGTCGCCCTCGTTCAGCAGCGCCCACCTACAACCTTTGTTCAGGGCCGCCTACCTGCAATTGTGGAGGGTTTCCCACTTGCGTCATTTTGTGCTGCCTATCACACCATGCAGAGGTGCCCACCTCAGGTCGGTTTGCCCTCCGCGTTCAGACTTCTCGCACACACTGCCACAACTTGTCACATTGTGCAGAGGCATCCACCTCACCAGGTCTCCCTCCGCATTTAGAACCATCCACACACACACTACTCGTAGCTCATCAGCACTCAGGTTCTGTTCACCTATGCAGATCTTCCTAACCAATTTGGGTTGTTTGGCTGCTCCCGTGGGTTGAGTTTCCTAGCTTGGCCGGGTCATAAGTCGTGTGGCTCTGCTCACCGTAGCTCGGGTCATCGCTAGCCTATCTACCTACCCATGCCTTCATTCACCAAAACTTCGCTTGTCGGTTTACTGCCACAACTCGTCTCCATGCACATCTATCCAAACCTGCAACTTGCCTTTCGTTTTCCCCGGCTCGGCACTTCGGCCCTCCCATCCACCTACGCCTTGCCTCAGCTCAATGCCTTCGCTCGTTGCTAAGTCACAAATTCCTTGAATACTTGTCACTGGGATGGATTGTGTTCTGGCTCCTTCCAACTCGTCCTCCGCTTACTTATATGCATCGTCCATGTTTAGGAGGGGTCGGCCTATTCCTAGGCTGACCATACAAATCGTCCACCATTTTCCAAATCAACACTTCGGCCAACCAACTCAGGTCCATTTCTACACCTTAACCTGCCCAGGGCATCTGCCTCTATCCATTAGCCCAACTTGTCAGTTTTTCGACAACTCCTATAAATCGCCATGCTTACACCCATACTTAGTCGATTTTCCACTTCTCGGTTTTTCGACTCTTCAAGAAGCTCATTGCACCGCCACACAACTTGTCGTCGCACAACTCGTCAGGGAGCGTTTAACTGTACACTCCCGCTCGTCGTGTCATCAGGCTCGCTCGCTTGTCGCCTTTAACCGAACTCATGCATTGTCACAAAGTCGACTCGTCACACATAGCTGAAGATGACTCACCCATCGCATAAAACTGACTCTGGCGCTCGTCATACATACATGGTGTGCCCTCCTCGTCTCAGGGTCTTGATATCCTCCACCACTCTAAATCATAGAAAATTTTAGGCGTGAATCGTAGCCCATGGGAAAAATTTAAGGGTTTTCATATTTTAGGAGGACGAATTTTTTAAACTACACACTTTTCAATAGTTAGCATAAAATATATTTAAAAAATAAATGATTATTATATTTTAGCCAATTAAAAATAAGGTGGATAAACATTCCAAAGCCCGCTTTCGCCTAGTTTGGCCGTAGAACTTTCTTGGCATCACCTCAATTTCTGGTTTGGTCGTAGAATTATGTCATCGCCCCAATTTCCAGTAATGGGACTAGTTATGGGCTATTTCGCCCTCTCCTTTCCTAGAAAAAAACAAAAATAGGTTGGATTCGCCTTGGATTTTAGGGCCAGGGGTTAGTAGTTTGATTCGATGAATCCACACCGGATTTGACCAGCATCTTGGGTCTCTTATAGCCTTTGGGTTTGTATTCTCATCTGATTGATGACCTTCTTTCCTTCGTGATATATGGGGTGTGTCTTCTCCTTGATAGATGTTTATAAAAGAGTGTATGAGCTTGGTTTGTTCTCATAGGTTTGTTTGTGGTCTTCTAGATCGATTTTTTCTTTTTATTTCTACTATTCTTGTATTCATTGGACTGTTTACTGATCTGTGCTCTCCCTATGTACCTTATTTTCAGGGTTTTCACTATAAATACCAACCCCTCTTTATTGTTCTACTTAGACACTGTAAATTTGTATAGTTGGATATTCGTGACTCATGAGCTGGAGATTATTTGATCCCCCACTTTGCACTGAACTGGAGATTATCCCCCTCTTCACACTGCATTGGAGACTATCTGATCCTCCTATTCGTTGTTGAATTGTTGAGTAAACATTGAAATACTTTCTGAATCAGTGGTCAACTGGGTATTGATGTTGAAACCGACGATATTGGCTGCTTTTTGGTTGGATGTGCTTGTTGAAGCTTTGGAAAAGATGCAACTCACATTGGGAGATCAGAGTAACCTATAAATTTCTTCCTAGACTTTATTGTTTTATTCTGTACATGGGTAGTATTCAATTGAATAATTAGTTGTGTTTTTATTTTAAAATTACATTGGAATTTATTCAATATATTTTATGCTATGAGCAGAGTCAACAACGTCTCAAAAGGATGAAGTATTAGCATGATATTCAAAAATCCTATTATAGGTATAGCCTAGTTGTATTCCCATTACCTATGCCTCCCCATTGGTGCCTTATTCCTTCCTCATTATCATAGGCTTGCTTAGATCTAGGCATAGGCTGCACAGATTTAATTTAGAAGTTGAGCAACATGTTGCTTCATACCTTTTTCATTTTTTTTGTTGAGGCCTAGGGTTAGCACATGCAAGGCTTGGTGCATGGGTTCAAGCTTCCAGGGGAGATTCCAGTGATCAAGGATCAATGAGATAACCAAAAAAGGAAGGGGAAGGGGACACCGTTTCCTATAATATGAATCTTGAGTTTTGGATTAATATGTTTATAATTCACACTTGACATTGTCTCAGATTTTTTCTTTCTACATGGATGGGTAGCATCTAGACAGATCTTCAGGTCATACCATTCAAACAAAACCCTCTCAGTTTAGCTTTATTCCTTTTAACAAAACTACTTTTCAGGCCAGCTGCGCTTTTATTTATTTTAAAATTCAGTGGGGAGATCCTTGCACTGTCTCCATAGTATATTCCACGAACATTGATGTTTTTTGCACGTTTCATCCAGTAAAAATTAAAGGGAAATACATCTATTCTTATCTCTAGAGCCTGCATCAGGTGATCTATTATATAATTTGTTTATGCCTCCTCTTTGGATTGTTGAACATCTATTTTAACTATTAACACAAAATGATTTGACCTTCATTGGTATTTTATTTTCCTGTGCTACCTCAAATCTTTGATTAGCTTTTTTTTCTCTAGCCACCAGATCTCGTCTAGTCCAAGAACATTTTTCAAAGTGATGTGAATAACACTTATCAAAGTGGAACAAATTTTGGCTACTACGTGTTTTTTTCTTAAAATGAGAGCATCCTTACACAATATAGACTATTCCAAGTGGATTGCTGCAACTAATCATAAATAGGCTATTTTTTTCCATTGTCAGTAGATCCAAGCCCATAACTAGTATTGCTTAAAATGCTGACATGATACCTTTTCTGTTGGTCGAAGTATAATTACAAAAATTTCGTAGAGAAGGTCCCGAAGTGAGGTATATATTTAGTAGTTGTTTCTATCTCCTAAAACGAGTTTCCAGGGTGTTGCCATAATCCAATTCTGAAACCACTACATAGTCATCATCTGAAAGTAGATCACTTGGTGCTCGTGCGGAGGGTTGTGATGCTATATGAGATTAAGGAATATTGCTGGTAACTTTAATGAATACAAATGCTTTTTCTCATGGCAATGTCACCTTCAAATTAACTTTCAAAAATCTGTCACAGACTACTGCTCAAGAGGCCTCACTACTGGAATAATATTTGATGCTGCTATAGGTGTCGTTTGAAATATAACCTGGGAAGAAAATAGGCTTAAACCAAGAAATGTTGCTCCATTCTAGTCATAATGCAAGTATTCTTGCATAATACTCACCTTCCAGACTTCAAGGACAGAGTGATGTCATAAATAGATTGAAAGACTATTCTAGAGCAAGATCAAATATGCACAAGAGTGAGGAATATACAACAAGACCGAGTCATCAATATGTTGTATTTTCGCATTGAAGAAGCCATAAAATTCACCTTAGACAAGCATATAAATACTTTTCATATTAAACATGAAGAGAAGTTGGCCCTAATTTCTCTATTGGAAACATGTCAGGTCTATTAGAAATGAGTCTATTTCAATGTTTTGATCTTTTTAGAATGATGTAGATTTACAAAAATAGGGCATTGATATTTTCCATTTATCAAAAATTGAAAAGCAATGATATTACAACTATAGTAGACACCTTGAGCTATGTAGAAAAGTTTGCAACAATGGGCCTTTCTATAGATTTCTTAATGTAGAATTAAGAAATGTTCCAAGATCAGTTGCCTTATATTCGACAAGGTACAACTAAAATTCATTATTATACATCATAAAATATTTTGCACCAGTGTTGAAAAAGTTGTACTTAACAATAACTCAAGAAGGGCCTCAAAAAAAAATCAGGGAAAAACTATAAAAACCATCAAGCAATTGAAATAAAAAACCAAAAAACCTATAAAAGAGAAAATCATGCGTATATGAAAAGTAGGAGCTTGAAACCCCATAAGGTGAGGGAAAACCTGATTCTACAGAAGTTTGAGGCTTTGTCAACAAAGGAGTGAAGACTGTGACAACAATATGGTCATCAAGAGCTGAACATGTCACTTGTGGGAATTGCTCTTGGGTTGGAAGGTTAACCCTCCTCACAACCACCCATCCTAGCCCCAATTTACAATTTTGTTTTTGGAATATATATCCTGGCACTTCCTCTCATTCTGAGGATGCTATCTAGGGTAAACCCAAATTCTTTGGGGTCGAGGCAATCAACAATACATTCATTAAGAGGTCAAAATGTCACTTGTGAGAATTGGTCCTACGTGTGAAGGGATAACATTCCTCCTCAATTTCCTGAGATAGACCCAATTGACTAAAATTCGTTTTGGAAAATATATCCCAAGAAAACCCAAGGAACTTTGCCTCATTTTGAGGATGGCACCCAGGCTTAAGCAAATTCCTTAGGGCCAAAGGCCATATCAACATGTCATTGGTAGGAATAGAACCATTGTAGGGAGGATAACAATCATTCCACCTAACGAGTGGAGCTATACCCAATTGACATCAGATGTGTTTGTAGTTAGACAAAGATGTAGGAATTTTGGAAATGAGTTTTTTGGTGTTTTTGGACAGTCAGAGATTGTTCTTATTTTCGTTGTTTTCCAATATGCTGGAAAAGAGATGCCATTTATTTTTCCTTTTTACTTGAAACTTTAAAGGATCTTAAAAAATAGTTTAATAATGGTAGATGACCCTTAGTACGGTAGCAAAAAAAAACAAATTCTTACTAACTTAAAACTTCTCTAGGAGGTCCACCTTACCGATTTTCAAAAAGGTGTAGTCCAAGAGTCCCAGGAGAGCTTATCCATCCACTTTACTTTCAATGTTTGTTCCAAGTGACAAATTAAATACTATTCTACTAGTAAATTGTTCCACAAATAGAGCAATGACTATGAAGGGCATATTGGGCTTTTAGTTCATTTGAACTTCACACAAGTCTGCTACTCCTAGTGTTATTTTCCATGTTTGATGAATCTGTGAGTTGCATGTTCTCCCTTTTTAATGCAAATAATGGAATTTTTGCACTACATTAAATGATGATTTCCTAAATTAATTTCCATCCCCCTGTTAGAGGAGATTAGAAGAGGGCTTCTTGATAGGATTAATGATTAAGACTATGTTCCATGTTTTGGGCCTTATACAAGGTGAAACTGAAAGATCTTATGTTCCATGTTTTGGGCCTTATACAAGGTGAAACTGAAAGATCTTTAGAAGTGAGGGAAGTTGGGGTGAAGTTATGGGCTTGAAGAGAGGGAAGTTGGGGTTCCATTGTATTGCATAAATTTTGCACAATACTTGACAGGGATCTTAATTTGGCCAAGCATCATTGATCTTAATTAGCTCTATGATTATTCTTACATAGATCATCCCATCAATAAAACTTACTTTTTTTCTATTGAACTCAGTGAACATTCAAGTTTTATTTCCATTTGAAATACATATGGGAGACATGATGATATTAATGCATGATTTAAAACTTTCTTCACTTGTTTTGCATTCAACAGGATTTGGCAAGTGTGGTTCCAGGTTTTGAGCCAGTAGGAATTGATCTTCTCTCGGTGAGGACAAACATTATCTTTGTTCTTTGGAATATGATTAAAGGATGTCAGGTAATAATTTTTCTTAATGATGACAGCTTTACTATTTGTTTCTTTGTTTTTCTGGCAACATGTTCCCTCCCAGAAAATGTTGTTCCTAGAACCCAGTAGATGCATCACTGCTCGTAGTGCTTTGGAGCACGAGTATTTCAAAGATCTAGGTTTTGTACCATGACCTATGTATTAGTTGTGGGGATAAAAAGATTATTAGACTGTTGTAGCGTAGCCTACATCATCTCACCAGTGAGTTTCTCTTTGGAAACTGGTGAACTAGATGGAAACCTGTATAAGTAACATGATCAAGTATACCATGTTTTAAAAAAATATTTTGCCACATTTGTTAAGGATTTGCACCATTGGTGTTGGATTGTGGTGGTTCTAGTTATTCAAGACTATTGAACAAAACCTTATTTGGAAATTAAGTTGTTTACGATTGTCAAATATGACTGATCATTTGAAATTATTTTCCATCTATTGTTACTGGCGGGGTATTTTATAATATTGTGCAATCTGGTTTTCTATGCTTTATAGCACGAGTATTTACTTGTTATGGTGATGTGTAGAGGATATGATATTCAAGAGGTTTTTATGCTGGTTTTGATGATAACATCTCAATGGTGATGGAACCCTTGCTTTGAATCATGCAAGGTTCCAATGGTGAACCGTGAAGGAGAACACTTATTTTGGATTCTAACCACGAAACTTTTCTCAAAAGTCCAGCCCATAGAAAAAGGTGAAATGTTGTATAGAAATGATGTTTGTTGTTGAGCAAGAAGTCTTGTTAAAATTTGCAATATGATATATACTCGTGACTCTTTTTTTGAAGCACGTTTTTTGATTGGGAGGCATAGTTGTTTTCTAGTTATATTTCAAAATTTAAACCTGCTTTTTCTTGATGGTTTTACAAAGGCTTTTAGTGACATTGTATTCCTTGTTGAATGAATGCTAGGGGTTCCTTGTTGAGAATAAGGGTATCTTCTATGATATTGATGTCTTTTCTTCAATGGATTTCATGCACCATATATTTGCATTAATGATGAAGTAACTCTGTGATTGTCTTGATCTACATGGATAACTCATCGTTGGTGTTGTTTGCTCATGGGTATCACTGCATTATTGAGCTATTTGGATTAATGATGGAGATGATCCCTGATTATTGCTTCATGTGATCCTGTGCTTCTTCAGAAGAGGTTGGCTAAGTAGTTGATCATTGTTTTGCCACCACGGATGTAGCATTCTCTTGTTTGTGTAAGGAATTATGCCTAAATTTAGGTTCTTACATTGTTTCATTGGTGATTGAAATGTCTTCTTGCTAAAGTTGTTTTGGTTATGATCAAGTTGTGTGAAGTTTTAACAGCATTGACCCTCTTAGTTTCTTTGTGGTTAGGTGCATGTTCCCTAAAGAGTTGCTCCTTTGAGTTTAGGTGCATGTTCCCTAAAGTGATTGGCTCTCGCTACCTTAAATACAAACCTTATGCAATAATTGAATGCTCTTGTTTCAATCATCAATGTATTGCTTGCACTTGATTTCTTATAACTAGGTGTAAAATTCCAAACAAGGAAACTTCCCATTGACCACAAATTTTTTAGTTTTTCAGTGAAGATTTCAGCTAGAAATTTTTTCAAACACATCATATAGATGTTGTTGTAGGTGTTATCTTACTATAGTGAACAAATAACATACCATTGAAGCCCCAAAAGAGTTCAATCTAATATATTCATTACTCAGAAATTTACATACAACGGATACATATAATTTTGACCACCAACTCAACACAATATCACAAGGAAATAGATACTGGAAGCACAGTTTCTTGTGATAGCAGCAAGATTTACAAGTCTCCAATCCTACCAAGATTACATGCACAGAAGGCAGTGAAACTCATCGAGGGCTCCTAACTGATACACACAATTTCTTCACACTTGTTCCTTATGTTAACTATTCCTAAAGGGTCCATTTATCCTCCACACAATAGTGTAAATCACAACTACGTCCAGTTGTGGTAATACAACTTACCAAAGTCTCAAATAAGGCCCAAAAACCTTCAAAACAAGGTTAATTAACATCCACACACTAGGTACAGACCCCACGTCCAACAAATGAGTGTGGAGTCCATTTACAAAGAGAATAAGCCCCACAAATGATACGTTTAACACAACCCACTTGTACACAACCCAAGGAAATATGGCTCATCCAGCTATAAAGAAACTTGAGATTTTGACCAGGAGGTTGAGCTGCCCCTCCAAGGATAAAATATGACTTAACAGAGACCACTTCTCGAGCACAAGAACACAATGAAACTCAAGTTGTGCCTTCCTTACAGATTTGAACTTCAAAACGATGAGAATCTTGGCTTGTGAATGATGAAACTCGTTCTCCTTGAGATTTGCTGTTTGCAACTTTCAATCGTCTCTATTCTCATTCATAGAACATCCAGGATTTTCCATGGCTGTCACTTGTAAGAGAATATTTATGAAAAAGCATAAGTGAATAAAATTAAGTGATAACGCCTCAAAATATCATGGGCCAAAGGAAAAACCTAGAGCTAGGGAATGGTGGGATAATGAGTCATGTGTGATAGTGCAAACCATATGGGACAACTTTCCCATGGCTCACCACACTCTTGATATTCCTCTGGAAAAGAAACATTCCATGCAGACTTCTTTCAAAATTTCACTTAAAATCTTCAATCACCCCTCTGTACATGTTCGTAATTTAGTCCTTGGTGTTAAAGAAAGTCGATTCCATTGTTGTTGTAAGTAGACTAGTTAGGTTGGTTATTTGCAACATATTTTGACATTTTCAATGGGAAAGTGTCAATAGTTGTGTATGACTCTAAGTAGTTTGAGGTATCTTAATAATTACTTATATTGTAACTCCCTTTAAACTCAAATACAAGAAACCATCCATTCCCTTGATCTACATGTTACTGATGCTTTTGTGATACCCTATTGTCCTCTGTATGATTGTGTTTTAAAAGAGACAATTGATGCCACATTTGTATTAATTGCAATATTTTTGGGAGCTACCTTTGTACAACTCTAGATTTTGAGTTGTTTTCCTTGGAGCCCTTAGTTGCATAGAATCCAACCATTGACATTCTAAATGCTCCATAATGATAGTTTTGCCACTTTGAACCATTAGAATACAATTTTGATTTTCACCTTGCCTAAAATAGATTGACTCAAGCTTCCCATTAGACATGTCTTTTACTAGAGAAAATGAAATGCTTTCGGCCTCATAGCTACTTGCAGTGTTACCTTATATAATTCTCTAGATTTTTAGGAGGCTGATGATTTTGTATGATTCAGTAAGACTGTAGGAGGTTATATAATCCATCTTTGAGAACATGTTTCACCTATTGAGCGGCCATTAAATTTAGGATGTAATTGGAACTAGTTTGATATCCATTCAAAAGCGAACTTGATAGTTGAAATTATACTAAAATATGTGAAAATTGTGAGATTATTCTCACTTATACACCAATTGGAAATGCCAATATGTCTAGTATGTGAATATGGTTTGACATCTGTAAAATGATGTTGAATTAATAAAATGGGGGAGAAAAATATATTCATTCTTCTTGAAGTATGGAATCTATATGGAAAATTTCAACAATATTGACGTTATCTGCTTCTTTTTGTGTATTCGATGTGATAATTGCAAATGGCCATGGAAGGTGCCTCTAGATGTGAAATCTCTAGTACAAGAAAAATGTCAGGAAAAATCCTTGTGCTACATTGCAAGTAAGGAGAGCTCTCAACAAATTGCATGGAAGCAACAATCTTAGTACTACAATGCCAGGAAACAAAAATCATTATGATACCATGCTAGCAAGGAAGGATCCTTGCACTAAATTGTAAGGTAGGAAGGTTAATAAGAATACATTGCAAACTAAGGAGGCTAATTGTGTTAAATTACAAACTAGGGAGGATAATTGCACTAAATTACAAACTAAGGAAGCTAATTGTGCTCATTTTCAAGCTAAGGAAGCTAATTGCACTCAATTGCAAATTCGGAAAGCTTATCACGTTAGTTCATCGCAAGACAATTACATTTGGTTGTTCGTCTTCCTTGTAATGATTAGAGGATATCTTAAATCCTAGGAAACCTCGTAGTTAAGAAAAGGTTTGATTGACAAAATGATAAAGAAGTATTTATATTTTCAGGCATACATGCATGTATCTTATTTTTTTCCATTATGTGGTGATTTTAAATGAATAAGGAAACCTGGTAGTTAAGCAAAGGTTTGATTGACAAAATGATGAAGAAGTATTTATATTTTCAGGCTCACATTTTGTATGTATCTTAATTTTTTCCATTATGTAGTGAATTTCGAACTTCAATCTTGAAATTCTTCGAACCCAGTGACTTAGTCATGCATAATTTCCATTTACAATACTTGATAGGAAAGTTTGAGAAAATAAAAGAGCATTAAGTCTTGAATTTTATAAAGGCCAATATCGTGCATGCCTTCACTATCATGTATTTGAAACTATAAATCAACACAACTATAGTGTGTGGAAGTTAAAATGTAAAACATAATATTAATATTTTTTAATAAGTTAATGCAATAAGTTATAGTTCATTTAAGGTCATTGTATTTTAGACTCTTGATATGAAAGTATTAAAGAGGAAAATAAAGCTAATACTAATTGCACTTGTATTTTGTTCTATTAAAATATCATTTTCATCTAAGGTTACAAATTTTAACATCTTAAGATAGGGACTTAAAGTTGGGATGGGTAGATCATTTTCAAAAGGAGGGAGAACAAGGACCATGTGCAAGCCTATGAAAGACTATACACTTTTTAAGAATGTTTACGAATTTTTACTTAAAAGTTTAACTAAAATAATTTAATAGTCTATTTGTGGAAGACCTTATTTTTGTGGAAATTTCAAACAAGTTGAACCTTCCATATCACGAAAGCTAAAAAACATGTTGCCTCTAAAGCTCAAGAGAAGGTGAGCATTGCAACGCAAAAGTGCATTCTCACCACACCTGTGTTCACCTTTTTGGGTAGTGAGGGCATTTTTGGACAACTGGCGCCAAATAAAGGAATGGGAACTTATGGAAAAATTGTATTCTTTAAGGACCAAGTGTCACGATAGGTTAGGTATGCATGCTCATTTTCTTAAAAAATATAAAATGGAATGGTAGTAATATCATTACTTTTATTAAGTGAAGTATTTTCTTAATGGTATTGAAGTGGGAAATAAAATATTGTTCTAGATGAATCACAATGCAATTAAAGTTATACAAAAAGGCCCAAGAGAGGAAATATTAAAATGGGTTAAACAGTAGAGTGAATTAGGGCATCAATGATGTATAGTGTATGTATACAAGTCTTTTTTAATTTGGAATTGGATATATATTTGATTTTTTTTTTAGGAAATTCACATGAGCATATCGAAGTGACACCACCATATTTGTGGATGGTACAACTAATAAAGTTGTAACATTGATTAATGTGTTTCATCTAGGAAGATTTGATTTTGGTACCTATTGGCATAGAAGTAGCTAAATGTCCAACAATATTGGAAACAACTAGTTGATTTAACCTCTTGGACTTGTATATATTTGAAATATATTTTTATATGCTTGCACATTAGTCATATATACCACATTTGAATTACTAGGCAACAATGTAAATACCTTTTTAAGTGGTTACACATTAGTCTTGTTGTGAATTTGATGGCCACCTTGGGCAATTAGAAAGAAAGAAGCACAAAATAAAGGTGAAGTTGCAATGGTGATTATTAATTTAGTTGTTAAAAAGTTGCACACTTAATGAGATAGACACTTGTTGATATATAGATATGGGGAATCTATCATCCTTCCTTATTAAGTGCTCCCCACTTCCTTAGTGGGAATTGCAATATGATTTTTTGTTTAAAACTAAGATCAAACGATCAAAATTTTATCATCAATGTCATAAAGCTCTGAAATAAGGATTTCCAGTTGACATGAATTATGCAATGATTGCTTAACTAAACAGTCCATGCACCTAGTATAAATAAAACAAGTAATAGTTAATCCCTTGTGCACTTTACAAAATCGTTTTTTCTTGCTTAATTTTTTAATTATAATCCAGTGCA